>BPTQ01000002.1:239037777-239259366 GCA_019973895.1 Chrysanthemum seticuspe | reverse complement strand
TGCAATTTGCCCAAAATTGTATGGTATTCCACTCACCATATCCTAAAAAGTGAAGAGTTGGCTAGCCCGCAAGGTTATGGCTTGTGGTAAAGGCAGTGGAAAATCCATAATTGGTATTCAACTCACCAAAGATAATTCTGATAATTTATCTAAGAGTTGGCTAGTCCAGAAGGGTACGGCTTCTGGTAAAGACAAAATCAAATCCGTTGAAAGCTGGTGGTTTGCTCAAAATCACATGGTTATCAGTGTACCATGGTTCTTACTTGAACTGAAACATTTGGCTACTCCAGAAGTGATGGCTTTTGGTAAAGAGTTTTTCAAATCCATTAAAGTTTTCTCAAATCATTGCTAGGGACTAGCAATATCTTAGTGTGGGGGATTGATGAGTGTCTAAATACTTATCATTTTTGTACTATCTAGACTGCAAAATCATCTGAAAACACTCAAAAATGCTTCAAAATGATAAAAATATCACAAATCAGTGTTTTATGTGTTTTAAATGCAAAAAGATCAAAATCAGATGAAAAACGTATCAAGTTTGCAAAATTGGCATTTTTAGTCCCCCAAGTTTCAAAAGTTGTCAAAAACAGTCCCTGGTATATCAAAATAAAGAAAAATGTCATTTAAGGTCCATGGGATTCAAAAGTTGTCAAAACAAACCCTTGAAATGTAAAATTTGCAAAACTACAACTTTGGTCCCTCAAGTTTGAAAAATGTCAAAAATGGCCCCTGGAAAATTGGAAAATGTCAAGATTGGTCCTTGCATTATTGAAACTTGTCACTTATGGTCCTTGGAGCAACTTTGTTGAATTGGCAGCCTAGGTCCTTGAGTTTTCAGAATTTACACCTAAGGTCCCTATGTATTAAACCCCTTAAACCCTTTTTGACCCTTGGCCCCTTGTCACTCTATTTTTGACACCTGCCACAACCAAATTTGACCCCCCTATTATTATATCTGGTCAATCCCTTGGTCAAATAAAACAGACCCTTGGCGCCACTTTTTCTTCCTTCACCACCTGCTTCCCCTGCTCACTCAAGCACAACCATCCCCCCTCCTCACCTTATCCTCTCCTTGTCCCCTCCACCTCAACAAGCCTCCAAGAACCATTAAATGATCCTTCCCCCTTAACACTCTACCATAGCCATCTGTCAAAACCATTTCCCGCCAAAAATGATCCTGTGGCCAAAAATCATTCAAAGCATCCAATGGTCAAGGAAATTAGTGGGAAAAGCTCTGAAGTCAGAGGGAAGAAGTTTGGAGTATAAAAAGAAGCTTGAGGAGAGAAGTAGAGTAGTAGGATTTAGTTTTAAATTTCTTTAATGTCGTTTTTTAATTAAAAGTTTTAGTTTTAGTTCAAATGATGTAATTTAAGTTTCTTTGTATAACATTCAAGTCAAATCAACATTGTAGGGTGCTTTTGAATATCAATCTCAAGTTTTTATTTAAGTTCATATTTTCAAGTCTACTGTTACAATCTTCAGTTTCAAATTCTATGGTCCAAGTTGTTAGTGGCTTATTTGAAGCCTTAATAAGCTTGTCTAAACTCCTTATAAGCTTTTTATAAGCCTACATTTCATTTTCAAGTAACTTTGAATAATAGTCAACAAAAGTCAACTGTTGAAGCAAATTGGAATTGGAAATGGTTACTGGTGTTGCAGACCTCTGATTTGGGTTGGAATAGTTCCATTTAATGTATGACTGGGTTTGGTTTTAGCCTGCATAACAGCTGGACTCCTGTGAGTGATTATTTCACTTTTTCATTTTCAAGCCATTTTACATATTTTGCTTGTATATGCATCTGTGGTCACAATTGTTTTTCATGTGTTTAATTAGTTGTAATTAGGTGATGTAAACTCATTTTGATCAGTTGCAGTAGCTAGTTAAGTGGTTGGTTTAGTTTATTTGCAAATCATTAGTTTAAAGAGGTGTTTGGATTTGACTGCATATCTGTCTTCAAGGTTTATGCAGAAGTAGGTTTCTGTGGTTTCATGCTTGTGAAGCCACTTCATACTTATATCTGTCTTACTTTTGTGCTTGTAACCACCAAAAGTCAAAATCTGTTGGAATCTGTCCCATTTGCTTACTGTTGGAGTTTTAGCAAGTCAAAATCTGATTTTGTGTTTAAAATACCATAACCTAGATTGCAGTAGTCTTAGTTCATCAATATAGATCATAATCAATCCATAAATCATGATCAAAGTTCCAATTAGTCAAACTTTCTGTTTTGTCAAAAAGTCAAAAATCTTGAAAACCTGTTTTGGGGTCAGTTAGGAAGAATTTTCTTGGACTCATCTCTGGGCCAAAATCAGAGAAACTTGTTGCTTTAAAAACTTCCCCTGGTCTAATGTCTTATGGCCATTTTAGTAGATTTTTGTAATTTTTTCTATAAGCTCAAGTAAGCTTGTCAATATGGTGCTAAGTGCCCTGTGCAGGGCACTGTTGACTGCACAGGGCTTGGGCAGATTTTGCAGACCTTGCACAAGTCTCATTTGAGCTTGTCTAGGTCTGTGCTTTGATTTACTAAGTCTCAACCAGGTCTTCTTTAAGTTTTAGCATTTGCTTTTTAGTTGCTAGCTTATTTGAGTGCTTATTTCTTTGTCCAAAGTAGCCCCTCAGATTCTGCTTTTAGCTTATTTACTCATTTCATCAAATCTGTACTAGCTTGTAATCCAGAGGTTGTGGCTTGTTGATTCTAGCTGCATTTGGTCATTTTTAGCTCATAGTAGTTTCTGTTTCAGTTGGGTGCCTTTTGGTGTGCTTTTGGCTTATCCAAGTGCTTATTTATAAGCACTTGGCACATCAGTTCCTTATTCCTTCACACATGCATCTGTTTTTCTATTTTTCCTTTATTCCTCATATTATTTTAGACTTTTCCTGAAATTTTCATATTTTTCTAAGCTTGTTTGCTATTTTTCTTAATTTAAATTAGTTTTTAAGCATTTTTAAATACCATTTAATACAAATAATTAAGAAAAAGTTCAAAAAAATAAGTTTTCATTTTTATTAGGTTAATATATATATATAAGTCATAAAAAGTATTTTTCCATAATTTTCTTAGTTTAAAAAGTATTTTCTAGTATTTTAATTAGTTTTAAATAGTTTTAAATTAATAATAAATACATAAAAAGTCTAAAAAATATCTTTTCAGTTTTAAAATTAGTTTTATAATATTTTAGATTTTCCTAAGTCTTAATTTTATTTTTCTAACCTTATTTTGTATTTTCTTTTATTTTAGAGTATTTATAAATAGTTTAAAATAGTTTTAATTAATAATAATTAGATAAATAGTTATAAAAATAATTTTCTTTTTCTATAAATTTTCTTTTATCATTAGGATTGTAAAAATGTTATTTTCATATTTTTAGGTCTTTTATTTCTTAGATTTCACTTTTTATTTTGTACGTTAACGTAGTTTTTAATTTAAACGTAAGTTTTAAGTTTTAAACGTTCATCACTTTAAATATAGTGATAGCGTTTATTTAATATCTTTTATCTTTTTAATTTTCTTAATTTGTATTTAAGTCGCTTTATTTTATACTCTTTTTCAGTAGTGTAATATTCAATCCTAATCCTTTCTGATCACTATCATTAGTGATCATTCTATCGTCTGATCAAGTGTTTTACACACCATTGAGTCTCCGTGGGACATAACGACCCGGGAATCCACTGTATTCTCCACGACTTCATTGTATTTGTGTCTGAACTGTTTTAAGTCTGTTACGGCTGGTCATTCACAAGTGGCCAGTTTGTGTGATTAGACTTGACGGTTCGGCACAGATCAGTCACCTCACCACATGATTTTGACTTGCAAATGTAAGTTGTCTTTTTTTTTAACCAGACCAGACTCCTCATCCATACAGTCCTCTGTCTTCGTGTCAACCCCAAAGTTGCAAACACGACATCCTAAATAGTACCAATTGGACTCACGTTCAACACATTTGATAGTGCCAACAATGACACATGACATCACCTATATTTTATTAAATGAAGATGTAAGTATATCGTATATTATGAAAAATAAGTATCGTTAAACGATGTGTTAAAATAACCTTTCGTATGTCCCGAATATCAGCCAGGTTAACTTTTTCCAAATGGGTCAAAAACTCATCACGAACGGATATTTTTTTTGTAGGTTACAAGAGGAGCAATACGGTGGTCTGAAGATTCCGCACCAACAATTGAAACAACACTGCATACTTATTTTTTTTTTGTTAGACCACCAAGCTTAAATATGTAAGATCAGAAATCATGTTTAGAAAAGAAGGGGTGCTTACTTTTTCTTGAAGTTGATTATTTCAGGAATGTCTTCATTAATGTATAACCTTGTACAGTTATAGAGATTGGACAATGTAGGCTTTCCTATAAAGCAGGTAAATTTTTTTTTGCATAAATATAACATCATATTGAATGCATTCACGTTGTGAAATGATTGTAAATAATAACCTCGATAGATATTGTGTTTGGCAAATTGAATGATGAGGATACTCATTTTAGTCCTATCTCCTAATGCGACATCAAGTTGCTCCGCATACGGACCCCACAAGGTGATTGACAGCCTAATTCCCATGTTACATAAAAGTTATATTTGTTTACAAATGAATTTTTTGTATTAATATAAATTAACTATTTAAAAAGTAGGTATAATTTACATAGTATCTTGTAACTCGAAACGAAGTTGTTTAACTGGCTTTCCTTCAATTATCGGATAATCAATAGATCCACATGAAACAACTTCACCAATCACATCTATAAAATTAGATAAACATTAGTAAACGTTAGGTTAACAGTAACTTTAAACTTGTTTAGCAAATTGTTTGTATTAGAACTAATGTAGTTTTTCATATAACAAACTAACCATAAGCAACAGTAGATGGTCGAGATTCGTTACGAACAGTTTCAAAGGGCTTAAAGTCAAAGCCAAACAATGAGCCACCAATGTCATCACATTTAACGACTTTGGTTATCTCGTAAAAACTAACTCGATACTTGTGGGCAACAACATGGTGCTTTCCAAATCTGTCACAATTCTCAATTTCCGGTCATTTCTCAAATTTTACTATTCATCTTGGGAATTTACTATTCATCGGTTACGATTCATCATTTTACTATTCATCGTTTTCGAAGTCGATTTGATATTCTGAGAACATATTTCAAATTTTTACTATTCACGAAACACTATTCATTCTCGGAGAAAAATTTATATTTTATTAACGCATAATTTCCTATTAAATCAACGCTATTGCGTAATCATTTATTTTGAACATTTGATCCGACACTTCCAAAAATTATCCTGATATATTTTTATACTCATTTTAAGACCGTAAAAATAATATTATTAGTTTACCCGGTGTTTTAAATTTATTTTGTATATAAACTGTTATATTTATATAATTACGACGGTTTTCGTAAATACTACACGATAATTATTATTTCACTCAATTTTTGTAAGAAATGTATTTTTATAATTTTTATGACTTCAATATATTTCATTTTGATCCGTTAAAATTTATGTTTAGCTAACGCTACTCTAAAAGCTCAAATATGTACACAAGTTACTAATTATTCTTAAATAACTACACTTAGCCTCTACATGTAAATACTTAACTATAACAAAACACATTTAGTTTTTTTGTGTCATATGTATGTCGACTAACATAAGGTGACACACCACTTTGAGTACAAATATCTCAATTATACAATTATATACTTATGTTTAATATATTTTATACTACATATACACAAGCATTATCTCAAGGTGAAATCACAAAATCCTCTCTTCTTCCTTATTCATATCAACCGGCCATAAGGGTGGGACAAGCAAGGAGATCATTTTTCTTCAAGTCAAGTTATTTTTACAACTATAGCATACTCTTAAGCAAAGTTTTGGAATAAAAACCTAGGGTATGTAGGATAAACCCTTGTTCATTTAAACCTCATCAAGTAACTAGTAAGCATTTCATGATCATTTTCATCTTTCATATTCATATTATGGTCATTTTATCATGCTTGAGAAAAACATGCAAGTTATATGGTTATCTATACCACTTTATTTGTTTTAAGTACTATAAATTAATATATGTCATCCTATAATTATCCCTTGAAACTTATCATTTTTTATGATGTCTAGGAACCCATGACACCCTAAGAAGGTGTATGGTAGGTTTAGAATAGCTTTGGCGTTGGTTTGAAGTGGTTAGAATAAGTTTTACGCGAGAAAAATCCATTTCGACAACTATATAAAAGGGTCTGATCATTTCTGTCACTTCTGGAAATTTCGACAGATGGTAAAAATTTTTGGGCTAGATATTCAGAAAATATACTTTAAAACGAAAACGTGGCCGCTTGAATGGGTTAAAACGGAGTTATAACGAAGAAGTTATGCTATTTTCAAGTTTAACGACGGAAACTATAATTTTCAGAATATATCACAAAATGATTATCGTAGGATATCATTTCGACGTAAGTACTTGTAAAGTAATTTATAACTTGATAAGACGTTATAAACTTATTTTCGACAATAAACTTTATTTTCAAATGTACGAGTGGTATGGATATCATATGAGTTTGCATGCACGACATTGTTTCATGACTTACATTAGAACACATCATTCATATTAGGTTGCGGATAGAGATCGCACCTCATTTCAGTGTATCTACTTTTGTCACCATAATCATTGCATCAGGTGAGTTCGTAGCCCCACTTTTACTCGTTTAATTGTTTTATAAACTCTTTGGGGGAGATACATGCTCAACTACTTGCTTTTACTTTACACTTATATGAACTTAAATATCATTTGTTTCACTCTATGTGTGCGTAAGTAGATTATGCCCGAACTAAATTGATCACTATGTTATGAACGCTATTAGTTGAAACACTTTCCTTGATTTTGAACCTTTCGACATATATATTTGAGCTCTTTTAAATTGATTTGGACCCTTTAACTTATAAGTGAAGACTTTGGACTTGATTTGAACTTTTTGACATATAGTTGAACTCTTTTAGCCTGTAAAGGACCCTTTTGATATATTTTGAACTTGTTTGACTCGATTCAGAACCCTTTGACTATTTCGAACCTTTTGATATATTTTGAGGTCTTTGACTGTTTTGAACCTTTGAACTCGACTTAAACTCTTGAACTTAATTACGAACTTTTGAACGGAACTCTTGAACTTAAATACAAACTTATGACTTGTTTGAACTTATTGAACCGTACGTGTTATGACCTTGACCTAAAGTCTCCCATATTCGGAGCATCACTATAAAGTCTCGCCTTATTGGTGGAGCGTTCTCAATAATTCTCGCCTTATTGGTGGAGTGTGCAAAGTCTCGTGTGACAACTGACAACTCGTACTTTCAGGTCATTTCTCAAAACAATTCATGCTTCACAATTTCATCATTTATCGTAAACTAGGTTTACAAGTTCAAATTCGCGTAACCTTATTGGTTTAGCTGCGAATTCATGATCATATCATCACGGACATTTCATATAGACTAGGTTTAGTCTACATATCATTAGCATCATTTTCATCATGTTAGTTCATTCATGATTTTTCATTTCACATTAAACGCGTAAATTTCATATTAAATAAACGCTATCGCGTAAGTTATTATTTTGAACATTTAATCCGATACTTCCAAAAATTATCCCGATATATTTTTATACTTACATTTAGTTTATAAAAATAATATTATGAGTTTACTCAGTGTTTTAAATTTATTTGGTATATAAATTGTTAAATTTATATTATTACGACGCTTTTCTTAAAAACTATACGATAATTATTAGTTCACTCAAATTTTGCAAGAAATGTATTTTTACAATTTTCATGACCTCAATATATTTTACTTTGAACCATTAAAAATTATTTTTAGCCAATACTACCCTAATTACTCAAGTGTATATAAAAGTTACAAGTTACCACTTATCTTAATTTACATACTTTACTTATACATTTTACTTACACATTTATATATACAATAAATAAAAAAAAAATGTATTTTAGAAATACATACCCCCTTGGCCGACCAAGGGGGGTGATTCATTAATGAGTTGGTGAAATTTTTTCTTACATATCAAGATCTATACTCAACCTTACTTTCACTCAATTCATTCACAATAATTCAAAGTTAGTCAAGTTTTCTCTCCTCTTGTTTGTCTCTCTCAAAACCGGTCACACCTAAGGAGGAAGAAGAATCATCAAAAATTTTCTCAAGTCAAGTTTTACACAATCTAGTTACACTCTTATTATAGGTTTTGAAATAAAAACCTAGGGTGTTTAAGTTAAATCCCTTGTTCTAGTCACCTCATCAAGTAAACTAGTAAGCATATCATATTCATTTTTCATCTTTCATACTAATTTCATATTCATTTCATTATATTTGAGCAAAGCATGCAAGACTTATGGATGTTTATACCACTTTTACATTGTTTTTAGAAGTTATACATATATAAGTCATCCTATAATTAATCCTTGTTATATATCACTCTTGGTGATGTTTAGGAACCCATGACACCCTAAGAAGGTGTATGGTAGGATTAGAATAGCTTCGGAGTTGTTTTGAATGGATTGGAATAGGTTTAGCACGAGAAAAACTCATTTCGACAAGTCTTAAAAAGGGTCTGTCCTTATTTTGTAAATCTGGAAAATCCGACAGTAGACATAAATTTTTGGCCTAGATATTTAGAAAATATACTTTAAAACGAAACCGTGGCCGCTTGAACGGATTAAAACGGAGCTATAACGAAGAAGATATGAAATTTTCAAGTTTGACGACGAAATGTATATATATCCTGAAAATTCAGCATGTTAATTCTAGTTTGTACGAGTCAAAAACAAGTCTTAAGCGTTATAAATTATTTCGACTTATCAAAAATATATTAGTATACTTTGATACGAAGCTAAGGACGTATAATACGTAGAAAACGGATTTGTAGAACTTAAACTATACACGTTTACACAAAATTGCCGTAACTTTATTATTTAAGAAAAACTATATTATTTCTATTAGACAAGTGTTACGGTAAACAAGTGACCATATTGAAGGCTATTTTTAACGTTGACGTAGAACTTTTTGTAAAGAGATGTCTTCTAATAAAAGTGAGATCATCAAGCATATTTTCCAAAATGACCAACCATTTGTATAGCGGAGTTGTAATGAATTAACTACGGTTGCTTAAACTTTGCCGAAATTCACTTTTAAACTACATTTTGACAAAATCACCATACTTAACCTATATTTTTCTCTATGAACGAGACCTCTAGGATAAAAACCTAAATGCCAAAATTTTGAGATTATGATACAAGCTTTCCAAAACCGTTGAGTTCGTTTCCTAACGTTCAACGTACACCATTTTACGACTAGCTTTTCGAGGCCATTTTAGTCGCTTCCATGAAATTTCCAACGACATTATTTTATGACGAAAAGTTATAATTTCACAATAAATCATTAAGAAACTATTGTAGGATGACATTTTGACGTAAATACTTGCAAAGTAATTTAAGAATGGTCAAGACGTCAAAAGAGTATTTTTCGACAAAGAATATTATTTTCAAAACTCACAAGTGGTATAAATAACATACGAATTGCATGCATAACATTACATCATAACTCATTACGTATCATATCATTCATAATAGGTCAAGATTAAAGTATCACGCTACATTTCAGTGTACTCACTCTTGTCATCGTATCAATTCATCAAGTGAGTTTTCATAGCCCCGTCGTACATGTTTATAATTATTTTCAAACCTACGGGGGAGAATACATTGCACATCATTTTTATTACGATACCAAGTATATCAAATTCATTTACATTGCTTAAGTTACCACATGCCAATTGAATGTCCCCATTATATTACATGAACCGTTAATCTTAGAAGCGAGGGTGAGTGGATAGATCTATCGAGGGTGACTCCTCCATCCGGGTTGGTGGATCCCAACTAGTCATACGGATGCATTTCATTTAATAACATTATTGAGTTGTTTGGCAAACACTCTGTTGGGGCGAACATCATGAACAGTCTAGTTTCGGTGTCATGGACTTATAGCAATTGTAACATTTTTATGTGGCATGATTGTCATACATGGTCTATACTTGCGTAGTTGTATAAAACATTTTCATAAACCTATGATTTCTCACCAACATTATTGTTGACCGTTTTAGCAATGTATTTTCAGGTAACTAAGACATACTCATCATGGCATGGTTAAGGAACCCTTTTTGAGTCGCGGCGTCGACTTATCTCATTGTATATTATGGCATTTTCTTTCAAAACATCGTTTGGACTTGTAATATACTTATATTTCCGCAAACTTTATCAACTTTTGGGACCTATTTTGTAACTTTGAATGCTTTAATTAAATATCAAACGATGTATTTTTAAACGACACTTTAGGTCGTTCAATATAACTGTAATTGTGATGCTATGACAGTCAATCCCCAGGAATTCCATTCCGCTGCAAAACAGGTAATTTGGGGGTGTGACATCTCGCCTTATTGGTGGAGCGTTCTCAATAATTCTCGCCTTATTGGTGGAGTGTGCAAAGTCTCGCCATGTCGGTGGAGCGTTCTAAAGTCTCGCCTTATTGGTGGAGCGTTCTCAATAATTCTCGCCTAGGTGGTCGAGTGACAAAGGAGTCTCTGATAACGCTACACGCGTCGTTCGGGGTCAAGGAAACTTCCTTTTCTTCGAGCAAGTTTTATAACACCCTAGGCAGTGAACCTAATCGTTGTAGTGTAGTAATTAGGGTAAGCCACGGGTATTGATATCGTTCTCTAGGGGAATAGGAATGCTAGTAAGGAGTTATTACGCTAAGGTTGAGGTTGAAGAAGATTATTTTTGTATTTTTATATTTTATGAAATTGAAAGGTACGAATCTCGGGTATTGGATTTGGGGGGTTGGTATTTCTACCGATTACTCTACTATTATCTAATTATCTAAACTAAGGTTGTGGGAGTCTATGTCTAATTAATGTGTGCTCGTATGATAGTTTAAAGATGTGTTTACTTAGGTTTTACTACTCCTTAATTATCTCCTATTAATGGTTGAGTTGTCACGTCCTTATTCTTAGTTGCGTTGTGTGTCTAAAGTTGTAGGGTATGCGTTTCTCCCTAACTCTTTGAACTTACCAAAGGGTCTCGTCTACAAAACCCACTAGGGATGATAAACTCTTACTCTAAGGCACTCTTTGGATGGTTTAACCTACAACTACTCAGGTAATCATATTCTAAGGTTCACAAAGATGAATCAAGCATTAAGTACACAACGAATGACCTATCGCATTACTAGATCATTAGTCAACTAAGATAAGAAACAACCAATCAATATTCAATAATTAAGTTTCATATTCCTAAGCAAACACACAAGTAAATTAGCCGGACATGGAGAACATGCAAGCATACACACAAATAATCAAAGACATAATTGAATTGATGAAGTAAATACTTATCTTGATGTAAAATAGGGTTTAGAACCCTAAAATACTGTACAAGATACCCTTGGTTCGGTTTTAGGTTTTTACTCCAAAAGACTCTCTCTAAAACTGAAAAATTCGGATTCTATATATAAGATTACATATGCGACGGCGTCACCTTATGTTTCGTGACGCCGTCGTGTCGCCGTCATTAGGGTTTCGTCTTGGCCACGTTAACCTTGCGACGGCGTCACCTTATGCCTGTGACGCCGTCCTCTTCAGCTTCTGACGCCGCCTGGGTCACATCTAGGCCGTCTGAGTTGCGACGGTCTACTCCTTTAAAGCCCGACGCCGTCTCTTGAAAATACGAGTTTTGTCTTCTGACCCGTCACAAAATCCTACGACGGCGTTGCAGTTAAGCAGTGACGCCGTCGCCTTCTATTTTCAGCAGCTTTGAGTGTCTCGATTCTGACTTTGGCCATTTTCTTCGTATATTCGCGTCTTTTCGTCCAAATAAGTGCCATTCCAGTATTTTGCCTTCAAGAGACCTAAAAAGTGAAAAGGAACGATATTAAGCAATAACGGATACAAAAGTGATCAAATAAGGGCTAAAACGACCCCTCAAAATGGTACCTTTTAAAACCTTATCAAATATCCCTACACTTGGTATTTGCTTGTCCTCAAGCAAATGTGCTTTTAGCCAATTGATTTATAAGTTAGGGGTCATGAAGCATTGATTCAAAATGGTCCACAACACATATAAGCCCCGCAAAAGTCATAACAAGCACGGAAATTACATACTGGCACCTCACATGGGGTGTTTGGATACTCACATCTCTCTCGGGTGTATATATGAAATATAACAAATAGGAAATGGAAGATAAACACTCATTAACCGGTCCTAGTACATAGATTACCATAGGCTTGAGAATAGATCAAACCTTCATCGCTTTGGCGTAAGCACCTAGGAAAGACTATCAAAGAGGTCTTTTAAAGGGTTGTAATGTTAGGCTTACGGTAGGGAAACAAGGATTTGGTGGGATAGGCTATTTAGTGGTGGCAAGTCAAAAATCTCAATGTTACATGCATACGAAGAATGGCGTTGCTAAGCCAAGACTCGACACTCTAAACTCTAGATAACTGAAATAAACAATCATAAATTTAAAGATAGATGTAGGATGGTAGCCCGTATTTTTTTTTATTTTTTTTTTTATATTTTTTTTTTACACTATTTTTTTTTCTATTTTTTTTTCGATTTTTTTTTTCATACACTTTTACTCTACCATCCTCTACGATAACATCAAAATAATAGGGATTTATAGCACATCCCTACACTTGAGTTTTTATTACTCTAACACTAATTTGACCCGAATTGAAAAGATCAAAACACTTGGGGTACATTATTATGCAAACTAAGGGAATTTGAATTTAACGTTCCCTTCCCGTCATTTCATAAACTTTTAACTTTTCCCATGAATCCCAATCATCCCAAAACTGTATACAAGGGATATGACTCGACTTAGCAACTCATGCAAACAACCAGATAATTGAACTAAGGGTTTAGGGTGATAACAATAATGCACTAAAAGTGAGTGCATAAGGGTAGGCTAAGGCGATTTGGGTGTATATTTGAGGGTGGGGTGTAAACAATGCTCTTCATTGATATTCCGGAAAAATCGAAACATCACGAGAACCGCGAAAAGGATAGGCTCTGAGGGGTTAACTAGGGGTATCGTGTACTAAAGATGAGTACAACGCAAATGGTGTGGGGGAATTACTCAACCGATGAGGAAGAAGTAATTATATTACGGGTATCAAACAAGGGTTATCCTAATGCCTCTTATCATTTAGTTATTCCTAACTACACAAGTGTAGCCTCACTTGCGATCTCGGAATGCATCACAAAACAAGTTCTAGAATCTAATATACTACCGGTTCACACTCTAAGCATTAAAGATGAATGCTTTAATTCTTACTAATCTAAGGGCGATCCTCACATTTTGGGTGGAATTTGGGTGGTAAAGGGTTTTTTGTGCTAGTCATGCAACTTCCTATCCGTGAGACGCTTTTGTTAAGACTAATGGCCCACTCCTATATGTCATGAAAAAATTTTAATTTTGGTGCCAAAATTACCCTAACCGACATTTTCTCATGGTTTATTACACAAATGCACTTGGACAAAGCAAATAATCAAGGATAAACATAGTTTCAAAGTTCCCGTTTTATTTTCCCTCCCTACACTTAAACTGAACATTGTCCCCAATGTTCCCCGAAAGTATCAAAGTTATGATAATGGAAGGTAATTAAAAACTAAAGAAACTAATACTCCCCTGATTAGCTCGGTAGGATCTGTGTAAAGTGGTGGTTAAATCCTTTCCAAGAAGAATTATTGCGTGAAAAGATCCTTCCAATCTTATGTAACTTCTTCTTGACAAACTAAACCTGCACACTTGAAGAAAACAAACGAAACCTTCGCGTAAAATCGGCGGTAATAATATATATAAGACTCGATTTAAACTAGGATATAATGCTTGTGGAATGGATGTTTACAGAATTTCTAAGAAAATTAAGACCTGGAAAATTCAAAAAATTTATAAGTAGCTCAGAAAACGAGAAAAAGTAATCTGATGTTTTTACTCCTTCCTGATGCCGTCAGGTTGCAATCCTGACGCCGTCAGGTTATCCTGACAAAAACTGGTCTGTGATTTTCTGGAAAAAATTCTGGAAAATTTACATCTTTAGAATCTGGAAATATTTCTGCAAAAATATCCATTATGACTCGATACAAGCATTTGACTCGAACAAACAAACATATATATCTTTTAGTTAATTGTTATTCTCATGTTTATGTTTCTTTTGAAAACGTGTGTAATCCTCCCTACAATTATCCCTTATGTAAAATACCTTTATATGTAATTAAGACGAGGTTAAAAACAAAATAAAACATTTTTACAAATTTAAACATGAGGATAAACAATTAATAAAAGACATATGACACTAACAAGCAAACAATTAAGCATGGGTTGCCTCCCACGAAGCGCTTTTCTTTATTTAAGAGTCTTGTAGCTAGACTCGTAGTCGTGCTCCTACGTTTTCTTAATCTTAGAGCCCCATTCGATCTCCTTAACTCTTCTCTCATCACGAATATATTCAGGCCCCAGTTCAAGACAAGCAGTGTAGTAGACTTTGTTTTTCCAATCTACTTCGAATTCCGGAATGTTATCTACATCTAAATCATCCATGCCCTCATAATTCTTATTTTTATGGGGCATTATATATTTAACACTCTCGGCTTCATTTGAAAACTCGATTATCCCTTTCTCTTTATCATAAACCATCTTAGACTCTTCTATAAATGGTTTCCCAAGTATCACGTCTCCTAAAAACCCATCAATGATTCCCTTGACATTTTCCAGAATCATGAAATCACACCTATATGTGAAGTTACCTATGAACACGTGCAATCCCTTAACCCTCCCCACATAGTTACTTGCTTTCCTAGGGTGAAAGGGGTCCCTCATAGGCTCTAGCTTTTTGCTCATGATCCAATTGTAATAGAGCCTAGACATTATATTCATGGGTGCCTAATAGTCAATGTAGGTGTGATCCCTGTATAAGTATCCAATCATACACGGTATTTTGATGTTTTTAGGGTTTCCCCTCCTTATGCGAGGCTCGAAAGGTGGTCTTGGAAAATTAACCACGTTATGGTGATAAGCGGTTTCTTTCCTTTTAGGGTATGAATCAAAGTACTCCCTAAGTTCTTCTTCCTCCTTACTACCCTCCATAATTTCTAACACCTTATAATCTCCTTCTTCTAGATCACCATCCGAATCACTTGTAGTCGAATCGCTATCTAAAGGTTGATCAGATTCCTTAAGGGCTTCCTTGAGTGTATTCTCAATTATCATATTTAATTTCCTAAGCTCTCCAATTTCACTCATGATACGGGCTCGAAGTTGGTTAGCAGAGGCTGGGTCAAGCAGTGGGTATTTGTTTGGTGGTGAAGCGTTGTTTGGTTGTTGGTTATCAAGTGGTGGTTGGTTACCATCCTTCATGATGAAAAGTGATGGGTATTACGAACAAAGGTCACAAAGAAGGGGATAGACTAAGAGAAAGCTAAAAATGAGAAAACTTTACTTGATAGGAATCAAGCAAAGAACCTAAACGAGGTGGACTACTAACTAGCTATTCTAGTCCCCGGCAGCGGCGCCAAAAACTTGATAACGCTACACGCGTCGTTCGGGGTCATGGAAACTTCCTTTTCTTCGAGCAAGTTTTATAACACCCTAGGCAGTGAACCTAATCGTTGTAGTGTAGTAATTAGGGTAAGCCACGGGTATTGATATCGTTCTCTAGGGGAATAGGAATGCTAGTAAGGAGTTACTACGCTAAGGTTGAGGTTGAAGAATATTATTTTTGTATTTTTATATTTTATGAAATTGAAAGGTACGAATCTCGGGTATTGGATTTGGGGGGTTGGTATTTCTACCGATTACTCTACTATTATCTAATTATCTAAACTAAGGTTGTGGGAGTCTATGTCTAATTAATGTGTGCTCGTATGATAGTTTAAAGATGTGTTTACTTAGGTTTTACTACTCCTTAATTATCTCCTATTAATGGTTGAGTTGTCACGTCCTTATTCTTAGTTGCGTTGTGTGTCTAAAGTTGTAGGGTGTGCGTTTCTCCCTAACTCTTTGAACTTACCAAAGGGTCTCGTCTACAAAACCCACTAGGGATGATAAACTCTTACTCTAAGGCACTATTTGGATGGTTTAGCCTACAACTACTCAGGTAATCATATTCTAAGGTTCACAAAGATGAATCAAGCATCAAGTACACAACGAATGACCTATCGCATTACTAGATCATTAGTCAACTAAGATAAGAAACAACCAATCAATATTCAATAATTAAGTTTCATATTCCTAAGCAAACACACAAGTAAATTAGCCGGACATGGAGAACATGCAAGCATACACACAAATAATCAAAGACATAATTGAATTGATGAAGTAAATACTTATCTTGATGTAAAATAGGGTTTAGAACCCTAAAATACTGTACAAGATACCCTTGGTTCGGTTTTAGGTTTTTACTCCAAAAGACTCTCTCTAAAACTGAAAAATTCGGATTCTATATATAAGATTACATATGCGACGGCGTCACCTTATGTTTCGTGACGCCGTCGTGTCGCCGTCATTAGGGTTTCGTCTTGGCCACGTTAACCTTGCGACGGCGTCACCTTATGCCTGTGACGCCGTCCTCTTCAGCTTCTGACGCCGTCTGGGTCACATCTAGGCCGTCTGAGTTGCGACGGTCTACTCCTTTAAAGCCCGACGCCGTCTCTTGAAAATACGAGTTTTGTCTTCTGACCCGTCACAAAATCCTACGACGGCGTCGCAGTGAAGCAGTGACGCCGTCGCCTTCTATTTTCAGCAGCTTTGAGTGTCTCGATTCTGACTTTGGCCATTTTCTTCGTATATTCGCGCCTTTTCGTCCAAATAAGTGCCATTCCAGCATTTTGCCTTCAAGAGACCTAAAAAGTGAAAAGGAACGACATTAAGCAATAACGGATACAAAAGTGATCAAATAAGGGCTAAAACGACCCCTCAAAATGGCATTTTAAAACCTTATCAGTCTCCCTTGTTGGAGCTGTGCAAAGTCTCCCATGTCGGAGCATCCCTGAATTATTATATATGTGGTGCAATATTGTGAATTATTATGGTAACTTATACTTGACTATTAGACACACTATATTTTGTGCAATGGGTTGTGAACACACAGGTTGCAAGTTTTGTATGGGCGGAACTTGGAACTGAGTGGATTTACAATGCCTTTGCTTTGTGAACTATTATGATAACGTGCACTTGACTTCTAGACATACTACTTTAATACTTTTGGCAGTGGGTTGTGAACACACAGGTTGCAAGTTTTGTATGGGCGGAACTTGGAACTGAGTGGATTTGCAATGCCTTTGCTTTGTGGATTATTCTTAATGACCAAAAACTTTTCCTTTGCTGCATGAACATTCTTTAAAGGCTTTATAATTCAACCAAACTCTATGAACTCACTCAACCATTGCGTTAACACTTTTAGCATGTTTTATCTCAGGTATCTAAGGCATTCACTTCATGGCATGCATGTGGACTTATCATAGAGTCGCGGTGTCGACGCGTCTCATACATATTTTATGCACTTACTTATCGTTTGATTGTAACAAACTCATTTTGGTATATTGGAAATATTTTGGGACCTATGTTTTGTAAACTCTGATTATTTTACTTAATCAAACGATACTTTCAAAACGACACTTTAGGTCGTTCGATATAACTGTAACTTTGATGCTATGACAGTCATCCCCCAGGAATTCCATTCCGCTGCAAAACAGGTAATTTGGGGGTGTGACAAAATCTTTCAGTCACTCCAAAATCGGCCAAGCAGTAGCATTGTCCTTGCTCCAGTTTTGAATCAAATTTAGAAACCAAACCCTTTTTGACAGACGCGTGTATTTTATTTCCCCGAACAAAATAAAATGATACATAATATGTTACTGAATAAAAAGATGGAATTGATATATACGAAATTCAAATCAAAGAAAGTATATTGAAAATGTAAATTATCACCGATATCAAGGACTTAGGCAAAACCCCCAATTTGATTAGGGTTTATAGAAATTGAATTTAAAAAATATCTTTATATAAGATTGAAACTACTAATTAAAAACAAATTGATTCAAATTTACAATTAAGATGAAGAACCATAACAAAACCCCTAATATGAATCGAAATAATAAACACCCCCAATTTGATTAGGGTATAAAAAAATAAATATGCTCATACCTGAAACAATAAAGCTATAATGGAAGAAGAAGTGTAATGTATAACAGTTAGAACAAATCGTGATTGAAGGTGTAATGGAAGAAGAGGGTGAGGTTTGATTCAACACCAGCATAGTAAAAAGTTTTGGATAGGAACAGTTAGTAGAAGTTACGATTATTAAGATAACATTTGACAGGTGTTAATATGACGTAAGATTATGACGTCAGAATAGGGGGGTTGACATTCAAAAATGTTTTCTTTTATTATATATAAAGATTATTTTTTCGTTTAAATTTTTTGAGAAAGACGTTGGTTTTGTTGTGGTTTGTTGTTGGTTGAAGTTGTAACTATGTAGTTGTTGTTGATGAGATGATGGGTTGTATCATTTAGAATAAACAAAAGTAAATGAAGAATATGTTATGGCATCCATACACAATTGCAAATCATAAAAGTTGGTTTACTACAAAGAAAAGAAGTGGAGTTGGAGTAGTTTTTTTACATTTGTGCTACATTTGTGTGTACATTGTGCTTAATGATTTGTATTTATTGGCGAAGGGTGTATTAATTGTAATTAAGAAAGATAGTGTTTTAAGAGAATTATTTGTGCTTAACATACTTGTAAATAATGTTTTTTCACTTATATTTGCTTAAAATCTATATTAGGAAATCTTAAAAATTTAATAAGAGGGAAGTGCTTAAATGCATTATAAGCAGTATAGATATTAATATAGTAGTTTTAAACATATTAAATCTTAATTATAATTCAAATCTTAATAAACGCATCCTTAATTCAAATAATTCAAATTCAAATTTAAATTATAATTCAAAACCTATCTACAAATCAAATGGACCTTACTGTTGTTTCTGAATTATCCTAATAAAATTTTTGTGACATCCATGCATCAAAAAGTTAAAATAGTTTACATAATTTGAGAAAGTTTTTATCACAACTAGGGTGTTATTCGGGTTGACCCGGTCAGGTTCGGGTCAATTCGGTTCAAGGCTAAAAAAAACATGTCCGAACCTGACTTTTTTTAGAACTCGGGTCACTAGGGTCGGGTCAGCTCGGGTCGGGCCAATTCGGGCGAGTCAACTCGGGTTCGGGTCTAGGTCGTTTAAAATTATACAATTTTGGTGTTTAATACAAATTAGAAAGAAAAAAAATGAAACTCGGGTCATTCGAGTTGACCCGAACCCGAATAAGAGACAAATATTATACCCGAACCCGACATTGTTTATAACTCAGATCAATTCGGGTTGACCCGATTGACCCGAATATAACTTTAAACCCGATTAACCCGACCCAAAAAGCTATATTCAAATTCAGGTCAGGTTCGAGTCAGATCAGCTTTTATAACACCCCTAAATTCACAACCCATACCTTATCAAATCTTTAATGGATAGTAGACTATAAAGCTCAAGAGGCCCATAATAACTATTAACTAGTCACTTTTACCCGGGTCCTTTAGCCAACCTTCTATTTCCCATCTGAGAAATAGTCATTTCCAAGTCTTTAGTTATAGAAAACCCCTAAACTCAAACCCTAAGAAAAAAAACCAAAATGTCAGACAACATTCCATTTGAAATCCAATCTGAAATCATCAAAAGGCTTCCTGTCAAACCATTGATTCAATTCAGGTCAGTTTCAAAAGCATGGAAATCTCTTATCGATAGCTCCAAGTTTATCGCTAATTACCACGCCCGCGAAACTCAGCCCCCGAAACATCATCTACTTGTAAGTTACACTGATACTAATAGTATTTTTGTCGAAAACTATGTTTCGATTGCGGACGATGATACTTTCCCCCAGCACACTTTTCCCTTAACTGCCCCCGTTTCCTTTAAGGAACCAACAATAGTTAGCTCTCAAGGCTTGGTATGTTTTTGTGCTTACGATTCTGAATACAGAAAAGCTGTTATTTGGAACCCGACAATTAGGAAATCGGTTTCTATTGTTGTGCCTAATGATATACTAGATTCATCTTATGAGACCGTTTTAGGTTTTGGGGTTTGTCCTAGTACTTGTGACCCTAAGCTTGTCAATGTTGGGTTTAAGCGTGGTTCCGGGGGGAGCGAAACTATTGTTGATGTTTTTTCGTTAGGTGTAGGGGCTTGGAGAAGACTAGATGTTAATTTGCCTTGTAAATCAATTGCATTCACGGAGAACAACGTAGCGATAGATAGGTTTATATATTGGCATGCTTATCAAAAGATTAATAGTTTGGATGGTGGATCTCACTGGTATGATTTGATTGTGTCGTTTGATATGATGAGCGAAGAATTTATGGAAATACGCCTCCCTGATAGTTTAGCACTTAATCTCGAAAGTAGTTTTTTTATATTTAAGCGGGTGGAATCTTTGGTTGTCGTTCAAAGCAAGATAGAGGCCGGTGAAAAATTTTATAGTGTTTGGGAGATGGAAGATGGTGTTTCAAAATCGTTCAAAAAGCTATTCACTATTAAAGAGACACCACATGAAGTTAAAGACGTGCTTGGATTCACAAAAAGTGGTGAAGCTATAATTGAAATGGAAATTGATCTTGAAAAAGCTGCACTCTTTGTTTATGAACCTAACTCTGAAAACAGTACTCATATTGGGATTACGGTAAAGCCATATTCATGCTTTGTGAGCTCCTACATCGAAACGCTACTTTTGCTTGATCACTAGGATTGTTGTATTTACTTCACGTGAGGACAAAGATAATGGCTGTGTTTTTTATTAGCTTGTTTTGGAGCATGTAAGCATAGTGAATATTAGTTAAAAGTTGATGAAGTCTAATCGATATTAAGAAGAATATCACTTTTTGTTTTTTTTAGCGACGAGGATTTGGATGTTCGCGCGTTGCCGCGTGAGCATTGTGTCGAAGCATAGAATTGCAAGCTTAGTACGTATTTAACTACAAAGTTTAGAGTTATCCTTCATAATGGCATACATGAAGTCTAATCGATATAGCTATTGGTTTTGCTAATAAATTAAGATAAAAGACTTCATATTTGAAAGAAACCTTAATAAATACTGTAACAAGTTACAGAGTACATGGATTGACATTAGAAAAATTATGGGTGGCCAAAAAAATAAGCACAACAGCATATAAAGTTCATGTTACAAACCGGTTATTTTCTATAAGAACATGCCAAGTGACCCGTTAGTCATATACTCAGTAAACAGTAGATAATGTTCCACCCGGCCCATCCGGTACAACGCCAAATAACGCTACCATGTTTGGATGATGAAGATCTGACAGCATTTGTGCTTCTCTCTGAGGGTGTGCTTGGTTGAGGGTATTGAGGGGTAAGTAATAGCAAAGATAATGATTAATAATGCTTAGTAGACTCTAATGCAATGACCCATTACCCAATAGTGGGTAATGAGCCATTACTCAATAAATTGGGGGGAATGGTTTCCTTACCATTTCCTTTTTCTTAGTATTCCCTTAGCCTTTCCCTTTCTCATTACCTAGTTTGAACCAAGCGCACCCGGAAAGTCTTTAGTCTGTGAAAACACTATATTTATCTGCTTTACTGCATAAATTATGGTTCATATCTTAAGGTATTAATGACTTACCAAACGTTCTTGTTCTGATGGTTTCCTTGCAAAACAACTTTTTCTTATTCGCTTCATAGCAACTTGTGTTCCCCTCCACTTCCCATGATAAACAGTTCCAAATGTACCCGAGAAAAACAATTGCTTATTAAACTTTTTCTCCAGAACACTGAACTTGAAAATACAAAATTTCCTAGGACGTTAAGAGTCATGACAATAAACTTCTATTCTAGCAAAAAAGTTGAAAAATAATTGCTTATTAAACTTTATAGGATAAACATATATGCTTATTAAACATAGGAGGTTTGGTTTAAGCTTATTTTTCCAGCTTATGTGATTTATTTTTAACAGGATTGGCACTTACCAAGGCTACAAATGCACTTTGGAATACATCATTAGTAGGATGAACATATATGCTTATTAAACTTGGGAGGTTTTCGTTTAAACTTATTTTTCCGGCTTATGGGCTATTGAACTTTTGAAAAGCTAATTAGCTCAAATTTTAATTCATAACCTCAAGTTGATAAGCTAATAAGCCCAAAAAAGTAAGCTTATAGGCTGTGTAGTCAATTTCGGTGGTATACCAGTGGTATTTCGGATTTCGGTCCTCCACTGGTATACCAGTCACCGAAATTGGTCCAAATTTTGGTCCCGAGATTTTCGGTGAAATTTACCGAAATCTCACCGAAATTGACCGAAATTGTCCAAATTTCAGTCCAAATTTCGGTGGTATACCGGTTTTCCAGGTTTTCTTAATTTTTTTTTAAATTTTTTTTTTGTCCAAACTTAAACACAACATAATAAACACTAATTTTTGCAAGTATTAACACTAATCTATCAAATATCGACACTTTTAAGCTTGAATTTTGTATTTTGATTAAGTACTAAGTATTAATTATTATATAGATATAGATATTGCATAATATTAAAATTACCGAAATACCACCGAAATCCCAACGAAATACCAAAAATTTCGTGTCTCGGTACTTGACCGAAACACAAAAATTTCGGTCATTAACTACACAGCTTATAGGCTATGCAAAAGGTCAGTAAGCCCCGTAAGGCGGAAAAATAAGCCTGAGCAAACACCCCCTTAGGACACTTGAAATATGAATTTTCTGATGACTAAATAAACTTTGTGCAACATATCTTGGCTCTAGTTGGTTAGAATGGAGTACGCGGCGATACTCATGGTTGAAACATAAGTGTTATCAATACAAATAGAGATCTATGCTACCACTTACTTATTGAAGAGTAGTACACTTTAATTATTACTACCATAACCGAGATCGATCCATTTCTAAATAAAGTGGAACATTCTTGATTAATCTATCAATCTAGCCATCATATTGCTTTATTTGTTTCTTCGTGAGCTTGTAATCGGTGGTACCTGAAATATTAGAAGATCGTAAGTAATTTGTGTAATTATGTCAATGCCAATTGAATTAAGATATCTTTCAAGAAAAAAACAAATTACCTACTCCATTCGCTTGTACATCCTTCAACTTTTTCCCAGGAACAACCATCTTTCACTGCACACATGAAAATACAAAATTTCTTAGGACGTTAGAGTCATGGCAATAAACTTCTATTCTAGCAAAAAGTTATTGTGTATCAATACATCAAAAACCTATAAATCATGTCACATTGTGTTAATATGATGAACAATTGAGCACAATAAAACAACGAAGCTCGTTCGGTAGATGAATGATCCAATTTCTTTCTCAAGACACACCAAATCAAGTAGATAACCTACGGCATGAATTGCGTTCGACTGCTGCAGACATCTTGCCAAATTGGCGGCATCGTACATAAAGTAACATGTATAACAATCATGAAAAATGGTGTATGATATGGTTATACCAACTGAATGATACGGTTACTGATATAATTCAACTTAATTTTAGCCTAATACGTTGAACAACATTTAAATGAACAACTTTTTTTTTACAATGTCTTACCAAAAACTGAGTTTGTTGTCTGGTTGTCGAAAATATCTTTTCATAAGAAAGAACACATAAAGCTTGATGCACCTGGATTATTGTGATCAAAACTTTTGAAAGAGAATAAAAGGTAAAATAATTGAAACTGAAAATTGAAAATCATACGAAGAGAAAGTAAATAAAAAACATTTAAAAGTTTTTGGGAGTGGTTCTGATAAAAGGAAATTGGCAGAAAGTAGGTCGGCGTTCCTATATCGCTCATTGTGCTTAATCCTATATCGCTCATTGTATGATAGAACCAAAATAAGATATTCAAACTACTTCGATAAGATAGACACAACTCGTGTTCTACTTGTTTCACCCAGACACGGTCTGCTTGACAGCCATTTGAGCCACCAACTTAATTTCCAAAAAAAAATATTGTGCTAATATTGTTGCGACGTTTCTGTTTCTAGGACTGGTCAAATCCGATCATATGGCTGCATAATTCTCTTATTTTGCGTCTAGTGTTATTTATAAACTCATAACCACCTCAGATGCATCAAAGTTGCTTATAATTTACACGATTAGTCTTTTCCAACACAAATTCCATTGATGTCATGGCCAGTAATTGTAATTAATCCAGTGCTTTTTATAAGTTAAGAAGTAGATGACTACACATAACCTACACTTACTCGTGGGTCCATGGCTGCATTAAATAACGAACTTATCTCTGGAGGAGCCACCATCCTCCATTGTGACCTTTGTTGTCCGACTCTGCCTTCCTCACCTGAAATCATTAAAGAAACACGACCAACCATGTTTGTAACAGCTGTAGATGGTACTTAATAACAAAACCCCTTAAAATGGCAAAGTAACTACACCTTCGGCAATAGAACATATGAAACAAGGAACCAAGGGATGAAGCCCTGCATCAGTCACCAATTTGTCAAAGATGATCGAGTTTGGCCTACTTACAGTGAGATCTGTAATCTTTTCAAAGTAAAGCTGCAACATAGCCAAAAATAAGTAAGTTATAACACATTAAGGCACGATCATGTACCCATCACCTATTCTAGCAGAAAATATACCTAAAGCTCTATCGATAGCACATGTTTCACATGATTATTAATGCCAACAGATACTCCATCTTATTTGAATCGAATGATTAGGTTTCTTATTCTCAAATGGGATTGAAAGTACTGCAAAGTGCAAACATAAGTCCCTTCTTCAAGTGTCCATTCTTGTGCGACTTGATCCTTATGCACAACCATGTAAGTCCAACCGAAGAAGCTCTTTCCATTACAATTTTTTTTTTGTATCAGGCTCAACCTCACATTTCCCTTCTATATTTAGGAAGATGGTCGTATGTTTCAGCATTCTGATTTTGAAAGCTTGGATCCAATCTCAATTTCTTCTCCAGCTCTGTCAAAACGGCTTCCTGTGGGCCACACTCCGGTTGGAAGGCCCACATGCTGTGGAGTGTGTGTAGTGAATTTTCTCACTTTCCAATCTTGGTCGACTGATTTCACACCTGGGACCCGCCTAAGCATCTCTGCTTGATGACTGACAATACACAACAAACCCTTCGTTTCCAGCTAGTCGGCATAGAGTAAAATCAACAAAAAAATAGCGTGAAAATGGGAAACCTGGGATCATTTAATTGCTTAAACTTAAACATATATAAGCTTATAGCTTCATTCATGTGTGTTCAGGCCATCGCCAAACATTCAAATACGTATCATGTAATCTATTTCCAGCAATAATCTCTCTATTAACTGTTATTAGTGATCATACGATAAACTGAATCACTTAACAGTTAACCTCAAGCATCCGAAAAGATACCACTTTTAGTAAAATAAACCAGTTAAAAGACTTGAGAAAATTACCAGTAGTTCCATTGGAAGCGACTCGAGTTGTGACTCGTAATCCCCATTTCCATTTTCAGGGCGCGGTGTACTTGGTGTTCTCTGTATGTTATTCTCTTTATCAACAGGTCCATATCTAAACCGTTGAGGCGATAAATTATAACAGTCTCATTCCCAGACTTATTCTCAAACAAACCACCACCAACATCATTCTCAACATCCAAAACAACAACCCTTTTCTTCCCAAGGTCCATACATGACTTAGACTTCAATCCCGACCCTGATGCTGACACAACTTATAGTATTCTTTGAATGCAGAAAACAATATAGCGTGCTTTTCACGGCTTGGAGAAGTTGGCACACCATAGATCTTAGCCATCCATTCGGTACGAATAAAATCTCAAAAAAGTCAAAAGTCAACACACCTCGGTATACTTCAGGCCAAGAGGAATCAAGCTTTTATAATACTTCTCCTTGTATAGTGTTTCATACATGACATCATGCAAAGGATTTAGGTCCATGTAATAGGATGTCTTAGTTTGAGGTTCCTGATTGCATATTGACACATTATCAATGTAATTATGTTTCGGTAACATTTATAACCAAGGCTTACAATACAACAATATTTGTGTTGACAGTGATGAAAAAAGTTGGAACAAAATATTGGGAGGTCATATTCTACTTCTGGGAAGATAGCAAAATCAAGCACCTGCAATCAGAACACGACTGAAAGTAAATCTAATCACCCCGTCGAATCTGATAGTAACTAAACATTAAAGTTACATATGATATGTGAACTCATGTGTATTATATTGGACAAAGGTTAAGCAAGTGTAATAGATATAATTGTAAATAAATAAGCATTATCATTTAAAAGAACATTATCTGCATAACATCACTCGAACGAACTCAAATATGCAGTAATCGATAAAAGCACACAAAACCCAAATCAGTGATTAAACTTCAAAAAAGAAACTAAAAACATATTACATGTATGTTCATGGAGATGATCATAAAGAAGGGCCACTGATCTAGAAACAAAGGGGGTCCGCAATGAGAAGCGATGCTACCAAAATCCGCATGGTCGTCAAGGTGTTGAGATGGCCATTTGACTTGTCTTGAACTTGACTTTCGGGTCTTCGGTAAAAGTGCTGAAAAGACAAAAGAAAGATTGTTTGAGAGGTCCCTCGGCTGAGCCCGGGGAACCTCCTCCGACGATCAAGTTAGTATTGATCTTTATGTATTAAAACATATAGTTATGCATAGCACAAGGTATGGTAGCCATTTAACATGCCATTCGTCGTGTCATTTGTAAGCTACCATACCGGCCAACATGCCAAAGTTGAGCCAAATGAATTTGAGTTAGTGAAATGGCTCAAGCCATTGGTTTCTTTTGTGTTTTTTCTTATTTTTTATTTTGTGTATTGTGAGTGAGTATTTTTAGTGGGGTATTTTGTGGGCCCCAATAACATGTTAGTGGTGTGTTATGACGGAGGGGTGTTTTAGTTATTAGTGTGTTATTGGATGGAGATGAGATGACGCTGATGTGGCATACCAATAACGTGTTATCGGATAACATCATACCTAGTGCTCTGAATGTAGTAAATAGGATGAGAAGAATTGGTGTCTACTTAAAGTGAAGAGATAGTACTTATTTATAGAACCAATTTTACTTTGAGATATAGGATACAAGTGTGGATTCTACTTGCTTTACTTATCAAGTTTCAGATGTATAGTTTGTTCAGTTGGTTCACCTGTAAAGTTACAAGTGTTCATCCAACCTTCTAGTTCATTGTATGTGTTCCAACTTGGTTAGTTCATTGTATGAACTAAGAAGAATATTAGTAATAAACAAGTAGCATTTATCGCAATTGTGCTTACTTCTTGAGTAAGTTATACACAGTTGTACATAAATCTCTCATATGCAAAATGTCCGTCAGATAGTTTTATGAATCTGTTGAGTCATGAATGTGATGTAATGTGATTCAACTTCAGTATATTGGGTCATGTACAGAGCTGTCAAAATGTGTCCAAAAACAAAAAGATAAGCTAATTGGGCAAATTTTTATAAGATTTGGGCACATTTATCCCCTTTCTTTTTTTGAAATGGGCACATATAGCCCATTGAAAACTTAAATAGGCACTAACGGGCACATTTTTTTCTCCAATTGTAGAACATTACGATCGTTTTAAAAATTTTATTTTTTATATAATATATTTAAGTTTTTAAAATAAATAAGATATTTGCGTTTAAAGAATTTATTTTGTCGTTTAGGTCTTTTATTAAGCGATTTGTATAACATGTGCCCGTATGGCCCGTTTAAGCCCGTGCCCATTCTAGCCTGTGCTCATTTTAGCCCGTGCCCGTGCCCTCCCGGTCCGCCCGTTTTGCCACCTCTAGTCATGTATTAATGAGTGTGTGTTGTAATTATCAATCTGTTGTCTCCATAAATAGTAAAACACGGGCCGCACCATTAAGCCCCCGAGTCTAGGTAGGCGAATTACAGATGTAGGGTATGTTTGGCGCGGAGCGGTGTAAGGCTTTTTGGAGCGATGAACGGTGAGAAATGAGTATTGTGATTTTAATAGTCGTTTGGCAAAAGAGCGGTGAGCTTTCCTATTTTTTTAGGAATGCTCATTTTTTCAATACTTCTTTAGAAAGCTGTGAGCTGCGAGCTGTGGCTACCGCTCACAGCTCACGGCTACTTTTACCAAACACCTCGTAGTATGCATTGACTTTAGTAATAATTGAGAGCATTTTTAACTGGTACCCATTTGAATATTGTGCAAGTAATACCATTATGAACATGTTAGTTAAAGTTTTGTAAACATGTGTTATGGATCATGATTACATAGATAACCATGACACTAGAGTCACAAAAGTAATAATGTGTAGTTTGTGTTTTGACCCAACAAGTGTGTCATGTGAGAAATTAAAACATAAATTGAATATCGAACATGAGGGAATTTAGCCGATTAACCGATGGAGGCAAGAGGGTTTAAGAGACGAGGAAACACTACTGTGAGTAAGCTTTCCGGAATTTAGAAGTAGGCGATCCATAAGAAAAGAATCAAGAGAAATACCATTTAACCAATGAAAATTAGCAGAATCTCAAGTGTGTTATCATGTGAGACGTTTTCAAACTCAATAAATACGTAACTGATGCGAGCGATATTATTTATTAACCATGTCTTAAAGCCTAAATAGTAGTCTTTATCAATTACCACGACCAAAAAACTAACAAGTGAGAAACTATGCAACGACAACAAACAAAGATCTTTCAAATTAATTTGGTTACACCTTGTGTGACTAAGGTTTTGTAGATCAATCATATATATATACACATACACACATACAGTTATTTTAAAATTTTGCACCATGTAAGATTGGTAAAACCAACTAGTTGCCTTTCTATGGTTTTAATGGAATAACAATGTCTTTGTTTGGGCCCACATGTATGTATATATATTGGGATTTGTATATATTTTATTGCCTTTGTATGATTTAATGATGAGACAATGTCTTGATTTCGACATTGTTGATATTATGTATTAAGTTATGCGTGTTCACAGTTATGGCTTTAACAGCGTGAAATATATTGATTTGAACATTATTGCCGTTATATGTTAACCTTTGGATAATCGCAACTTATTGCCTTTTTTATGTTTTATTGGTGTAACGATATCTTGATTTGAGCATTGTTGGTATTATGTATTAAGTTATGTGTAGTTATTCCTTCTGACGATATTACATTCGTATTTAAACCTTGTTTCTTAGCTATATATCAAGCTTTGTGCATTCGTTTATAGTTCCCATCCCCTTGTTTTTTTTGCGGGATGGTGTTCACATGAGCTTTGCTACTGATAGCTCATTATCCCATTAATAACGGGATGTTGTCTTTATTAGAGACACTTCTTTATGTACATACATGTGTAGATATTTTTATCTTTCATTCAACCCCTTTAATGGCAGGATTAGTGTCATTGATAGCGGGATGTTGTCTTTATTAGAAACGATCATGTCGCATAATTTTTCTGATTGTGTTTCACATCTTCGGGTGAACTTGACACTTAGCATGATAGAATTTCAACTCTTTGGAGCGGTTGTGATGTTGATGCATGAATGTTTTTCGTGTCTTTTTAGTGGACATGCCACTTGGCGTGTTAGGTTTTGTGTCTTTGTAATTGACATTTCATGTTGCAGTAGTGTTATATATAGGTCTGTTGAATGATCCATGCTTGCTTATGTGATCTGTGTCGGAGGTGAACTATATTAATGTCTTGTAAACCTAAGAAAATACACAACTTTGTTTCTCATAGTTTGTTAGATACACAATCTTATCTTATCTTATCTTAATACCTTATAATGTATTTAGGACTATTCTATAATTAGAAGGCTTAAAAATTCAGCCAATATCACTTACTTAATATGGAAATTAATAGTCAATAGCTTACATCATACACATACTTAAAAGTTATAGCAAAAAATTAAATGTCTTTAACTTATAGACTTGTAACAGCCCAATATTAATATAACATATTTAAAAAACTTTTAAGAGCTCAATTAATTAATTTGTAACTGCCAAACCATTGGTATAAATCACCATCCCACGCACCAAACAAAACACAACCAACATAAAATATATATTACTCCGTAATTTAAAACCAAAAGAAAATAAAGAACCGTGCAAGACTGTTCCATTCCTATCTCACGTTTGCAAAAAACAACAACCGACATCAAACCTAAACCCAGACACACCCATGCCATAACTCTCGCATCGCTCCTCAACTCACAATCTGTCCTAAACAGTTTCCAAAAAAAATGTACAAAGGATCTCAGATCTTCTCTTTTACATACTCACAAAGTCGTTCTAACAAAGCGTATATGAAATATCATCATAGATCTTTTAGGAGCATAGCTCATTTAGTTTGATATCCGAAAATTACAAGAAAGAACAAAACACATCGTGTTTCATTCCATCTTTTCGGTTAGAGTTAAATGAAAACAAAAGGGAAACCTACCAGAGACCTTTTAAGGATCTTGAAGACGTAAGTGTTTAGGTCTTCTTTAGATTCGAATAAAAAGAAGGGGATATTTGGGGTCCGGTTAACAAGTGACGGTGTCTGGTGGTTGTGATGACCACAAACGAAACATGATGCTTTTAAACCTAAACCCGTGATGGTGTCTGGTGGTTGCGATGACCACAAACGAAACATCCCAACAAGAAATCATGTTTAACAAAAATCTATCTTGTTTTTGGTGGTGAACAAGATTTGTGGGATTATATTAAAAAAAAAGAAAAAAAAAAAGATTTGCCAACAAGATTTGAAGCGTATAAAAAGGTTGGGTGTTTGGTGTTCTTAAAAAAGATATAAAAGAATTGAAAATTTTTCACAACCGGCCAAAGAAAGACTCACATATCTATCTTCATAAACAAATATATCTCGGTCTGTTTAGATTTAAGAAGGGTTTTTGGGGTTGAGGAGGTTTGTGTTTGTGTTTAAGATAGAAATATATAGAGATCTGAAATGAGGAAGTTTTTTTTGTTTTTGTTTTTTTTGTGTGTTTGTGTGTTTGTGAGAGAGAGAATGGGATGATAGTCTTTTTGGTTTTTTGTATCTAATATGAGGCCCTTAATTTTTATATTTACATAAGACATTTCATTTAATAGTTAACGTACTAATTGTCCATTAGTTGAGTTGCATGATACTTATTTTAGTGTATTACTACTGTTATGTTTTTTTTACACAAAAGCTACTGACGCGCAAGCATTTTTTGTTTTGTACAAGTTTGTATTTTTGAGATTGATTTTCACAAGCATGCAATTTTTCATTGTTTTTCATTTGTACAAGTTATAGCATCAAAAGACACGAGCTTAATTAATTCGTGAAGCATTTTTTGATAAAAAAAAACTAAAAACCCGATTAACCCGAATCACCCGACCCATTATAACCCGACCCGACAACAACCCGAACCCAATAACCAGATTATTTACCGGGTCTGGTATCGGGTCATTTTTTTATAATAAAAAATCCGATTCAACCCGACCCGATAGACCCGACAACCAGACCCAATAACACCCCTACTAAATTATAAATGAGTTATATTTAGGTTAAAAATGGAACAAATAGAATTTAAGATGATGCTTGGTTGGGTTGTATTTTAGATTAATATATATATATATATATATATATATATATATATATATATATTGGTCCGGGCATTTTAATATACATTCGTTTAAGGAATTGGTTTTGATATATTTTTGGGCTATGATATATGCAAACTTAAGAACCAACAAGATTATGCAAAATACAATTTCTCGAAACAACATAAAATATATAGGGGCATTTACATATATATCCTTGCAAAATTCAAAAATTACATATATATCCTTTTGATGCATTAAAAGCATTGTACTTTATGCATCAAAAACTAGTAAAAAGGATATATATGTAATTTTTGAATTTTACAAGGACATACATGAAATTATGCCTAAAATATATAATGTATAACTAAATGATACATAATGGTCTGTAACACATTATTTCCAGCACTGATTGACCAAACTTCTACCATATCTAAAACAAGAACAATTTGCAAAATAACTTAAACGATGTTATCTACGTTGACACCTGAATGATTGTTATCAAAGTAGAGTATACTAATCACACAACATTTTAACTACTTGCAATTACACTTCATTGTCAACAACCGTGACTACGTTAATCATATCATAATGTAACTGTGATCATGTTTAATATTAAGTGTTTATGAATTGTGGATATTTATTTCATATAAATTGAAATTAGTGTATTACATCATCTCATATCTATATGCGACTACAAGCTACTATCAAACCAATATGACCACCTACCTTGATGATATTACTAATTATAACCTTTATATTTTTGCACCATCAATCAAATAACTTTACTATTTTCTACAAATGCAATTTTTCTATTGCTTTAAGTTAATCAAACCTAAAACTCTCACCATCCATGAATTTGTTGTCACGAGAAATGTATAATCAAAAAATATTGTCGGCCGTAAAACTTAGTTACAGGGGACCCGCCGACGCAACGTGCGGGTACCCTACTAGTCATTAAAAGAAGACAAAAGTACTTTTAGTGTTGACATAAATAGACTCTAAGCCATAACTCCAAGATATGTCAGTATGGAGCTGTGAAAGTGAAGCGCATAGGAAATTTGTTGCATCATGAACATTGGTAAATGAATAAGGATCCATCCTCCCGCTATGCTTGTGTAGTGATGCTGCTTTCGATCATATAGGCTTATGTGAATAGCATATGTATAATGGAATGATAAAAAAAAAAGGTTACCTCGTCCTTGCTCTATTCCTTCAACCATGTCCTGAAAAATCCATAATAGTTCATCATGGGTACTTGTACAAGGATACATCACTTGCCCCCTTGTTTTCCTTACTTCATAAAGTTGTGAGAGTGCTTTAGTAGGAACAAGTAGAGGTGCACATCGTAACCGGTTAACCGAACCGTATCCGAAAAACCCAACCGGTCAAAACCGGTTTTGACCCAAACCGGTCCGGTTTTTATCCTAACCGCCGGTTAGGAACCTGTTCCCAGTCTTGAGAAAAACCCCGGTTTGAAGACCGGTTTTTATTAACCGGAACCCGAAACCGGTCCTAACCGGGGTTTTTTTTTAAAAGGGGCGGGTTTTTGCAAAATTTTTGAATTTAAACGTTTAAATTTGAAATTTTGAAAGAGGGGCGGGAAGGACCGGGGGCGGGGCGGATATTTAAATATTGTTCAAAAATTACCATTTTGCCATACAAATGTTAGTATAAATAGATGTGTTGTGTATTTGGTTAATTACCACTTTCAAGCAATCAAAAAACACTTAAAAAAATCAAAACCGAAAGTATTTCACTAAACACTAATGGAAAGTTCAAACACCAACAACACCACCAACACCGAAGTTGGTTCAACAAGTGCATTGACGGTTATCAAAGTTTTACCATGCGGCCGTGCAAAAGATCCATGGGAACACTACAACTACGTCATAATGTCAGACGGTAAGAAAAAGGCTCAATGTAAACTTTGCTCGAGTATATTGTCTGCCGGTTCCAACTCGACGTTGAGGGCTCATATCAAACAAAAGTATTGCAAGGCACTCAAATCGGTTCCGGAAGCCTGTCAATCGTCCATGGCTCGAGACAGGACTATTTTTGCATACGATCATGATTTACTCCGTAAAAAATTGGCCGGTTTGGTGATTCAACGTGGTTTGCCGTTCAACCACTATGACAACGATGCGACAACGGAGGTGTACCAGAATTATATGCAACCGCAGTACCATCATGTAAGTCGTATGACTCTAAAACGCGATGCTATGAAAATGTGGAAAACGGCTAAACAAGATTTAAAAAATACTTTTTCAAATTTAGATGCTTGTGTTAATTTAACAACCGATGTTTGGGCCGCTCCTCATAATTTGCCATTTTCGTACCTTTGTGTTACCGCACATTGGTTTGATCCCGAAAGTTGGCAAATGATGAAGCGAGTCGTAGCATTTGAAGACTTTCCGTTTCCTCACTCCGGAGAAGCTTTATACAAATTGTTGAGAAAAGTGTTTCATAAGTTTAATTTGACATAATTTTTTTTTCAATAACGTTGGATAATGCTAGTAACAACACAAATGCAATGGATAGACTAAAAATGGAATTTTTTTTTCAATAACCGATGTTTTTAAAAAGGGTAATAAAAGATATAATGCATACATTCGGTTGTGTGAAAATGCGGGGAAACCTTGGTTACAACCTTGTTGGGATATTGCAACAAGATGGAACTCCACTTATCATGTTCATAAGTGGTAAAACAAAAGGTGACTTTGCAATATTTTCATGATGAGAAATTGTCGGGAAAGGGTAGGTGTGCTCCATTTAATGCCGATCATTGGGATACTATTGAAAAACTAACCCGACTACTTGAAGTTTTTTACAACGCAACAAAATTTTTTTCGGGAGTTTATTATCCAACGGCTCATTTGGTACTCGAGTAACTATACTTGATGTCTTCACAAATTTCCGCATTTGAATTTCATGGTGGTGTTTATACAAGCATGGTTTCCGGGATAAAAGAAAAGATTTTGAAATATTTTGAAACTTTGCCACCGTTAATTACTTGTGCGGCCGCATTAAATCCATGTTATAATGTAAGCAGGGTAGAGTTGCTTATCGACTCGATTGTGACTGATTTGGGTTGTTTCGCGTCAAACCCGAACTATGTTGATGATGCAAAAGAGTCCTCTGGCCATTCTTTTAAAAGTTTGTGGGAATATTATTTTGAAAAATATGGTAAGCCACCTCCTACTGTGACTGAGTCTTCTTCATCATCATCAAGGGGTTTTAGAGGGAATCCGATACTTGCTTTGCATAAAAGGATAAGAGAGAATCCCAACAAACGGTCAAAAAATGATCGTTTCGCGAACAGTGAATATGAAAGATATACCACAACCGATTTTATCTCACATATTCCGCCCGAGCAAGTTGAAAACTTTGATGTGTTGGCGTTTTGGAAAGCAAAGGAAGTAATGTTTCCCGTTCTATCCCGAATGGCTCGTGATGTACTAAGTGTACAAGCTACTTCGGTAGCTTCTGAATCCGCTTTTTCAACAAGTGGAAGGGTTTTATCAAATCTGAGAAACAGACTCACATCGGCTTCTTTGGAGATGTGTATGGGTTTGAAAGATCACTTGGACACAATGAAGTGAGTGCAAGATAAAACTAATCTTGAAAATGCCGCAGACTTCGAAGGGGAGGTCTACGTGGAAGAGGCACAAGCGGGTGAAATCGAGATGCTTTCCGATGAAGAACTAAGACAAGATGCAATTGCTCAATAAGCTAGGGGATCCGATGACGACTATTAGGACTTTTATGCTTACGTATTATGTTTTAAGTTTATGTATTTCCTTTAAGTTTATGTATTTCCGACGTTATAAATAAAAGTTGAATTTTATTCAATGTAAGTGTGTTTAAATGTTCAAAAAATATATATATATATATATATGGTTAACCGGTTAAAAACCTGTTCCAAACCGGTTAAATATTTAAAAAGTTTGAATTTTGGACTTGGCGGCAAATTTTTTTTCAAAATTAAACCGGTTAACCGGGTCCCAAACCGGTTAAACCGGTTACTTATTTTTAAAATTTTGAATTTTTGAAACGGGCGGCAAATAAAATTTTTGAATTTTGAACCGGTTAACCGGTTAAAAACCGGTCCGAAATTAAAGATTTAAAATTTCAAAATTTGAATTTTTTTGAGCGGGAAGGCGGGTAAATTTTCAAATTTTGATTTTTTTTATATTTACAAGTTTGCCATTGTAAGACTAGTATAAATAGATAAATTTTGTTTTTATTTCTTTGCAACTTTTATACAATTAACATAAACTCTAAAAAAATAAAAATCGGAAGCATTTCACATTTTTACTAATGGCTGATGCTGATCTTGCACCACCTCCGCTACCCCCGCCACCGGTGATTGTTCGTTATTTACCGGTAGACCGTGTACCAAATGTATGGGCTCACTACCACTACGTCGAAATGTCGGATGGCATGCGAAAGGCTCAATGTAAGTATTGTTTATGTTTCTTCAAACCCACTTCCAATGCTACGTTGAGGGTTCACACACATAAGTATTGCCGCCATGCACCTGCAGTTGATGCCTGATTCGAGACCTCGAGTCGACGTTGAGTAGCTTATAAAGTTATCGATGTTTTATGTTTATGTTATTATGTGTTATGTTTTAAGTTTATGTGTAATGTGTGATGTATCATGTGTTCTCCGTTCTATTAAATAAAAGTTCTAGTTTATTAATACATGAAACAAGAAAACGATGACAAACGACGACGGAAAAAAAATACTAGAACCGGTTAACCGGTCTAGACCGGTCCCAAACCGAGCCCAAACCGGTTTGGACCGGTTGGGTTTTTCCCTCTTCACATCCGGTTCGGAACCGAACCGGTTAACCGGCCCGACCGGTTTTTTTCCGCGTTGACCCAAACCGGTTCGGGTTTGACCAGTCGTCAAACCGAACCGGTTAACCGAAATGTGCACCTCTAGGAACAAGTAAAACATTTTGCCTCATGGTGGGTAGGGCACTCGTATCGAGATATTGTAAATGTTCAACATTATGTGTAATATCTAAGATTTACTCCTTCCGTTCCAAATTATAGATCCATTTTTTATTTTTCAAAGTATTTTTCTTCCGACTTTGACCTTAATTATTTTTTTCGTGTTATATAATACTTGATGAAAAATATACAAATAAAAATGCATTTAAATCACATATCCATTTATATATTTTACAACAACTTTTATATAACGCTAAAAGAAATAATAAAAGCAAAGTTGGTATAAAATGACTTTGAAAAACTCAAAATAGACTCATAATTTGGGACGGATGGAGTATATGCAACCCTTTATAATGTGTATCACCTACAACTGGGTGGTTATTGAGCTTAGGGTTGAGCATTGCAGACCCAAAATCGACTGGACCGAGAAAATCGACTGAACCGGCACAAGCCCGACTGAATCGAAAGACCTTTTACTAAGATCAACGTAGTTGTATGTAAACCCATAGCAATAGCATGATGAACCAAAAAAATTTCGCGACCTATTATTAAGAATAGTGAATTACTATTCTCATTAATAGCATTTAATCAACCCGACAACCAAATACTTCGACCCGCATTGAATGCTGGTCTCGGTTCCAACCTTAACCTTATTTCGGTCTCGGGTCGGTTCGGTCCAGTCTTACGTACAAACTGACCATTATGTCTTTTTGAACCAGACCACCCGAAGAACCGGAACGAACCGAAAACATTCGGTCCGACCCTCGATCTGGGGTTTTGGGCTAAATCGGTCTCGGTCCAGTCCGGGTTTGGTCGGTCCGGTCCGGTCTTAGCCGATGCTCACCCCTAATTGAGCTCATGTCTATTTGCTTTTAATACCTTGGTATTTTGAAATAAAATTACATGTGCGTCACACCAACATATATTTTTGTTAACGATCAGGGACGGAGCCAGGATCAAATATGACCGGGTGCACAAATTTTTTTGAACTGTAATATAGAAACACGTTTCGATGGAACGAGGTCATTTAGGATGAATTTGGGAAAAATCAATGTTTTCTTATAATATTAACACTACATCAAAAAAATCCATAGGTGTCCCGGGCACCCGCGGGACACCCCCTGGCTCCGTCCCTGTTAACGATACAAATATTGGATTTGTTCAAATGCATATTGTCTTATAATAATATGAGACAACATGCATTTGAACAAAGTCAAATTCATAATATGAGACTCATATTATGAATTTGACTTTGCTGGACTTTGCTGTCGGGAACATAGGTTAATAAAAAGGAACATAGCTAAATAAAACACAGATTAAATTAGTTTCATAGTTTGCATAAATGTATTATAGTATAATATTTTTAAAAAAAAACTTGTTTGTTCTCACATTAAATTTTAAAAACCAGTATTGATAACTTTTAACAACTTTGTTTCCTAATGTAGTTTATAAATCAAGTGAGGATTTTTTTTTTTTTTTTTTTTTTTTTTTTTTTTTTTTTTTTAATTTAATTCTAACATTAATAGTTTTAAAAAAATCTTTCACGTCTCTACTATAAACAAACCATAAACTTCGTTTTACTATTGTGTCAATTAATAGTTAAGTTTTTTTTTTTTTTTTTTTTTCTTTTTTCTTTTTTTTTTTTTTTTTTTTTGAACTATAATTAATAGTTAAGATTGTTGATATAGTTTATAAGTTGATGGAAATGAATGATCAAAACAATATTGATGTTATTCTTCAAAAAAAATAAGGTCAGTATTAGAGTGCTTTTGCCGAGAATTTCTCTTGTTCCATTTGAAAAAGACATGTTCTCTTTCAAACTCAAGAGAAAACAGTTCCCTATGCGTCTTAGTTTTGTGATGACTATCAATAAAGCTCAGGGCCAAACAATTTCCGGACTCTGTTTTATTGCATGGTTAGCTCTATGTTGCGTTTTTTGGAAGGATATCACGTATAACTACAAAGGTATCCGTATAGATTGTCCAAGAGTTCGGTCAAGAAATAGTCTACACCTCAAATTTCGTGTACCTAGAAGTTTTACGTGACGAATAATGTGCATTATTAGTTATTTCATAATTGATGTAATATTTTATTTCAATTTCACTAAGTTTTTATATGTTATTTGATGCATTTTAATAATTTTTCTTTGAGTCGAATTATCGTATATTACAACATTGTTCAGTTACATTTTGATTATTTTACGTTTTATGTATAAACGATACACGAAACACTTAACCACATTATCGCAATTATAACTGTTTGTTGTTAAAAAAATTTGTTACTATGCACAGATACTCGCTTAATCTCTAATTAAAATTTTGCATTTCATGGTTTGAATCATCACTCAACCTCAAAACAAAATCATTTCCTCAATCTCCCCTTATCTATTCCTTTTTATTTTCTTTCCATTTATTCTTTTAATGAAACTCAAAAACACAATGTTAATATCAATTCATAAGCAATCTTAAATGAATATTAAAACAAAGGCAGTTTAGTCTTTATATATGATACATCAAGTAGCATTCTTTACAAATTTTTAATAACACCTTTATATTGTTGAACCATCTTATCTTTCAACTATACAATTTGCATAAATTTATTATGAACTCTACTTTTATATCTTACATTCACCTCATTTAATTTTTTACTAATACATATGATGTTATATGCTCTTTTTAACGCTCCTTGCACTCGTTCAAACAACTTTCTCGAGTGACCTTATATACAATACGTTTTTATCCCGGCGTAACGCTTGGGCATATGAAAACTTTGTTAAAATCGTGTTTTGATGTTTTTTTTTGGGAAAAGGTCAACGATCCGGTAAATATATTACTTCAAAAAACGTTTAAATACAAAAGAAATGGTTGAATCCCATATCTCAGCCCGTTATATAGGCGAAAAAGCTTATATAACAAGATACTTCCTATTCTCTAAACAAGAAAATAAACCACTACTCAAAAAATAACATTAGACTACTATGAAAATAAAATTACTTCCTACCAAGGCCATGGAGCTTGATATCATACGTGTCATAAAGAGCATCCAAACTCCCTGGAAAATCGTAGACCTGATCTGCATAGTCATCAAAATCATAGTCATCATAATCATCTTCACGATCATGACCACCACCAAATAGGTTCATTGACTCATCAAAAGTGTTCACAACCTCCTCTTCATCACTGTCGGGATCATCAATCTCTCCCATCTTAGAGAATGGGTTAACTGTCTTAGTAGAAGAAGTAGACGGAAAATCCTTTTTAGTAACTAGATAATCAACCTTTTTAATAGGGTTACCATCATCATCAACAAGTGTAGCTTTCCCGTCAATAAGAAGATTTTCAAACTCCCCAATTTTCTCAACAATAGGGGTAGGACCAGCCTCGTTAGCTTCCACTGAATCACTCACAAGCGGTTCATGCAATGTATTACTAGTCTTTGGAGACTCATTCTTCTTTTCTTCCATTGTACTACCAGCATCCACATCCTTGTTCATTTCCTTAGTAAGAATACCAAAGTCATCATTGTCATCCATACTAAGGACATCAAATTTATTGGATGTAGCAACCTCCGTTCCACTCGTATTAGGCACATCAGCAGCCTTTTTTCTTAGTAACATCCACCTTCTTGGGTTCATGAGGATGCGCTTTAGGTTGATAACGGAACTTCTCACCCAAAACAGGTTTAGTAAATCCCCCTTTACCCGGAACATTTTGAGAACTATTCTTACCCCTTTTCTTGTTATTGACAGTTTGAAAACCATCATTAATACTATGTGTAGGCTGAGTAGGAGGTGGGAAAGATTTAGGAGAATCACCCAGAGTATGACCAAAAAGCTTACACGTATCACACCTTGGCGGTTTCCGTTCGTATTCAACCCGGATCTTTTCAATAGTAGAACCCGATCCATCTAGTAAGAGTATTTCAACAATGAGGCTCTCCCGAAGAACTTTATCCGCCCGAACTTCAATCAAGCACTTAGCAAAACTACTACGACCCTAAGAATCCAAGCACATTTGACTAGTGTAAGAATCTAACATTTTCGGGGTACCAATCAATGTAGCAAGGAGGCTGAGACCATCATCAGAAAACATAGAAAGAGGAACATCATGAAATTTAACGGAATGTTAGTCAAATCCTCTTTAGGTAGATTAGTATTCAACGTCCAAGTTTTAATAATAATTGGCACATTCCTAATCATCCACGGTCCATTTTCTAGAACAACATCAACACCTTTACGAGTGGAAAACTTAAAGAAAAAGAACCCCTTAGCATTCATCATAACCTTTTGAATACCATACTTGGCCCACGTATTACGAACATAATAATCAACGACCGGAAAAACAATCGTGTTTTGATGTTGTGATCACTATAATGGGTTAAGGTTATGTTTGGCAACGGGGCTGATGAGGAGTTAACTTATACAATAAGCTTTGTTTATCATATAGGCTTATGAAAGCTTTTATAGGCCATAAGCCCAGGTTCATAAAAAAAGACTTATAGGAGTTTATAGCTAGTCAAATAACTTAAATATATTGAAAAATATAATGAATTGTCATGTAAAAGCTAAAAATACATGTGAATTTATTTGATGAATTTTTATGCGATTTTATATTAATAGATTTCAACGCCAATTAATTCGCCAAAAATTCTATAAGAATATAAACTTCAGTTTTCGGCTTATAATATAAGCCCTAACCCCAACCCATTGCGCGGTCGTGTCAAAAAAAATTGCTTAAATAAAAAGTTTTTTTAAAAGCACAAGTTAATTACACCAAAAGTATTATAAGACTTACGAAAAATGAATCAGAAGTTCACACAAAAGTACACTTTTTTTGTACTTTTATATAGGTCATTGAGTACTTTTTAATACTTTTTGATATGCTTAACTTATGGGTGAGCATCGGGTCAAACCCGATTGAACCGATAAAAACCGACCCGAACCAAAAACCGAAAAAGAAAAAACTCAAACCAAAAAATATATATCAAAACCGAATCGACCCGAAACCGACAAAAACGAAATAAATATACAAAACCAAAACGGAACCAAAAAAAGCGGTTCGGTCCACGGTCAGTTTGCCGGTTCGAGTCGATTTTCAGACGAATTTGCTCGGCACTAGCTTAACTTAGACACAGATTATAAAAATCCTATATATAAAAAAATACTAAAAAGGATTGAATGAAAATGATAGAATAGGGTTGGTGAGATAGCCGACGATATTTACTCATTTACCCACTCCCAAAAGACCCATCTTCACCTATAAATACCCTCACTCCCCTCCGATCTATTCGCGTCTTCAACCCCTCTTACCAAACACACCTTTTTTGCACATCTTAATTCATTAACCCAAACAAGTAGCAAAATGGCTGAGTATGAAGGAATATTGTTGGGTATGGGCAACCCCCTCCTTGACATTTCTGCTGTTGTCGACGAAGCCTTCCTCAACAAGTAATTATTTTTATTTTTAATGATGAAATGTTTGGATCTGACTTTATTGGTTTCTGATCTGTTAATGTTTTTGTTTTAATGTTGTTTTGTTGGGTTAGGATCTATTGTTGGTTTGATTATGTCACTTTAGATCTAGGATTTTTGATGTGTTTAATATGAAATGTACAATAGGAGCTGATTGTGGTTTGATTTGAGTAGTTGGAGTTTAGATTTAGTGCTTAAGACATGGAGTAGGAATACCGAGTTTCGAAGCGATTATGTTTTTGTTAGATGTATTAGCATATAAAGTGTTGGATTTTTAAAGATCCAATGTGAACGGATCGAATGCAAAGGTCAATATTTAATTACATCTTTGGATAAAAGATTATATTCCTCGCTTATAGTGTACTTATGGTAGTTTAAGTGTGCCCCCCCTTGGTTAAATTAAGGGTACCTTGCTTAAGGTGTACTTTTTGATTGCATTTAATTAATTAAAGTTGTTTTCGGAGCTTGTGTTATATGTATGGTGTGAAAGAAAGTCTATTAACCATCGCCAAATGGCCTATTGTTAAGGCACTTAACCTTCTCACACGAGGTCTGTGGCTGAAACCCCACTAGGTACACATTTGGGGGTGTACAGGGAAAGGACCAGAAACGGTCATGGGGATATCTCAGGCTGCGTACATAACATGAACAGGGAAACCTCATATGCAGTGCCGTCTTTGAGAATGTAAAAAGTATTTGGGGCCTGGCTCGAGAATAAAAATGGGCCCCTAGAAAGTCAATAGTAAAATGCAATAACATAATATTACGACGATAAATGTTTTCAACCTTAAAAATATAGTATGACAAAAAAATATAATATGGGCCCTTGGGGGAGTGGGCCCTGCTCAATAGCACCCCATGTACGCCTTTTGGGCCGGCCCTGCTCATATGTTTTACCTGTTTCAACTCGTGTGAAAGAAAGATTGGTAGCATGTGGACAATTAGTTGTTTGGATGATAAATACTGTATATCAACTATTTGTTAGTGATCATTTGAGGGCTAGTGTTTATTGTAAGCTAATCAATGGTTGTTTGAAATTATAGGTATGATGTCAAGTTGAACAATGCTATTCTTGCTGAAGACAAGCATTTGCCCATGTAAGTTTTATTCACTTATTCTCGTTGAAACATTGTCTTGATAGAATTATTACGGAATTATATATATTGCTTGGATTGACATTGGAAAATGTATCATCTCATTATAGATGCAAATTTGTGTATATGGCGTATTTATTATAGATAGACAGGTTGATTTAGGAATTTAAGATACTAATATGGGATGTTACATGTTCTTGGTCATTTGTCAAATATGATTAGTTTTCAAATGGACTTATTCTGGTTCGGCTTCTTTTCAGGTATGATGAATTGTCTGCTAAAGACAATGTCGAGTACATTGCTGGAGGTGCTACTCAGAACTCAATCAGAGTTGCCCAGGTATGCAGCTGCAAATCCTGTAACGTTGTCTAATTTGGTGTTATTTAATCGGAACTACTGGTTTACCACGTTTGTGTACTTACTGCAGTGGATGCTTCAAATCCCTGGTGCTACCAGCTACATGGGTTGTATTGGAAAGGACAAGTACGGGGAGGAGATGACAAAGAACTCAAAGAAGGCTGGACTTAACGTACTAATCTTAACTGTTTTCATTTGTTTGCAGTCTTTTTGTTGTTTATTTGTTACAGTGAATGATTTACCTAATGTTGTATTGATGATGTTTATTAGGTACACTATTACGAGGATGAAACCGCACCAACTGGTACATGTGCTGTCTGTGTTGTTGGTGGCGAGAGGTTGGTAGATATTTATTCATTCAAAAGGCATTTATTGCTATCATACGCAGTTGCAATTCTTGACTTTGTTAATCTGATTATACCTGTTGCATTCTGACCAGATCACTTATTGCCAACTTGTCTGCTGCTAACTGCTACAAGTCAGAGCACTTGAAACGCCCCGAGAACTGGGCACTTGGTAATGATTCCTGACTTGACTTTTCTAGGATTCATGTGCTTTTGTGCATTGTTAAAGTTCGCTAAGACTAGCCATTTTGGACAGTTGAGAAGGCCAAGTACTTCTACATTGCTGGCTTTTTCCTTACCGTGTCCCCTGACTCAATCCAGCTTGTCGCTGAACATGCAGCTGCAACCAACAAGGTAATTATTAATATCTCATAGAATTTATAAATATCAGTACCTTTTGCAGGTTCATTGTTTCTGACATCCTTAAAACCTGTAGATTTTCACAATGAACCTTTCTGCCCCATTCATCTGTGAATTCTTCAAGGATGCTCAAGAGAAAGCTCTTCCGTAAGTATTATTATGACGTCACCCTATCAAATTACTTTTCACACTCGGAAATATCTTACCTTTTTTGTATTCACTAATGCAGGTATGTTGATTATGTTTTTGGAAATGAAACCGAAGCAAGAACATTCTCAAAGGTTCATGGCTGGGAGGTAAGACTCATTTAGCAGTTGAAAACAACAGATAATTTTATACGGTCAAAAGATCTCAAATGTTCATAAATAGATAATTGTTCCTCTTTCAGACCGATGATGTGGAGGTGATTGCAATCAAGATCTCTCAATTGCCAAAAGCATCAGGAACACACAAGAGGATTACTGTCATCACCCAGGGTGCCGATCCCGTTGTAGTTGCTCAGGATGGAAAAGTTTCAAAATATCCCGTCATTTACTTGCCAAAGGAGAAACTTGTTGATACCAATGGAGCAGGTGATGCATTCGTTGGAGGATTTTTGTCACAATTGGTTCAAGAGAAGCCCATCGAGGAATGTGTGAGAGCCGGTTGCTATGCATCCAATGTGATCATCCAACGATCAGGATGCACCTACCCAGAGAAGCCCGATTTTAGCTAGATTGGCAATTCCAAAAGTTGCAATTTACTGCCTCCCGGTTGAATGTGGTGGAGCCATTTTTCTTGTGCCAGTTCTTAGGGCTTGTACTATCATTATTGTCGTGTTGCGTTATTATTGGACCTTAAAACCAAATTAGTTGGTGAAATTGAGGCATCTTTTCTCTCTACTATACATGTCTACTACTTTTGATTTTGGTTCATTTGAAATTGCTGTATGTTTAATGAGGCGTGAGTTGTGTGGTGTTGGCCTCACAATATACGTTTAACAGCGAGTAATAAGTTTTGTTGTAACTTCTTTGCGTAAGATTATGAAAAGGCTTAGTGATTGATTCTGGTTCATACCTTGTAATGTGTTTTTTCTACTGTATCTTATCGAGCGCATATCTTTTCTGTTATGTGCATTCTTGTGTCATAGACAACCACCTGCAGAATCAATCAGTAACTCCAATTACACGGCTGTTAGCATGAGCGATACATTAACACAGATAAACGAATTACCGTGATAGAACTTGAATTAAAATTACTTGATTGAAAATAAGAACAATACAGATAGAAGCCCTATTCGAGAGGGGTGATCTCCAAGTACAAGGTATGAACCTTAGTGATAATAATAAAACTTAAGACTCCTAGAAAAGTAAAGATAGACACTACTTAAACCAAATTTAGGAGGGAACAGTTGAGCAACAATTTATTCCTCCCCTAATTCAGTGGGTTAAACCCAACCCCCCCCCCCCCCCCCCCCCCCCCCCCCACTATCTTGAGTTTTGAATGCTAATTTCCCTCCATCTCTTTTCCCTCTATCCACTTGTAAGTGGGCTTGCCTTGACCCAACTTAACCCGACCCAGTGTGAACCCGGTTTGTATAAGTACATCCGGCCCCAAGAGATGACTTGTCCTCAAGTCGGGTTAGAGGAAACTGAGCTGCTGGTCCAGTATTGTTTAACTCAACTATTTCAGAAGTGAGGTGGCTAAATGTTGTAGAAAGTTGGAGATTTGGTAGAAGTACCTGTAACTTGTACTCCTTACCATCTATAGTGAACTTCATGAACATCTCCTTCCAATTTGCTTGAACCGTGTTAAGTGTTGCTAACCATTGAATACCGAGTACTACATCGGCTCCCCCAAGGCAAATTGATAGAAGTTTTGTTTTACCTGCAAGCCAGAAACCTGCAACACAACATCGTTACAAATCCGGTTGCATCGGAGGACATCACCATTCCCAATTTGGACGCCAAAAGGAGAGATAAAGTGGGCGATGAGTTTCAGCTCACTGTCTAACTTATCCGAAATGAAATTGTGTGTGGACCCGTTATCAATCAGAATTAGGACTTCAGCCGTGCCTAAAATGCCACGAAGTTTCATGGTTGTTAGAGAAGACTGACCGAATAGCGTATGGAGGCTGATCTTAGCCAATTCACTAGTTTGTTCGGGTTCATTTTCCGCTGCTCCTTCCCCCTCATCAGCAAACTCACGAAGTTTGAAAGTCCCCGTTTTACAACGATGTCCAGGGCCATATTTATCCCCACATCGAAAGGCATTCCCCGCGTATGTATCTACCCTGTTTTTCAACATCAGAAAGACGACATTCAGTTGGTTTATGGGTTGTAGCAGTCGACGGCAACAAGCTGAAAGTTTATGTTGGTTTCGAGGGTACCGGTTCTATCTTAGCTGAGGAAGGAAAACTTTTCCCAAATTTCGTGTGAACAACCTTGGATTCGAACTCGATAGCGATACTCATAGCCTTGTAGACAGTTCTCGGTTTGTGGATTCTGACATCGGCTTTGAGATCATCTTTGAGACCGTTAAGGAATACCCCCAATAGGCAGTGTTCGGCCCAATTAGTAACCCGGAAGGACCGTTTGGCGAACTCTTGCCGATACTCTTGTATTGTACCTGTTTGTTTGATGCTACACAAATGTTCATCGGGGTTTTGGAACTCAGCATGACCGAAGTTCTTCTGGAGAGCACGAACCAAGTCTTCCCAATACTCAATATTTTGATCGGTAGAGAGCCATGAGTAGAGATCCAAGGCATCACCCTCTAGATGCATTGCTGCAACATCCACCCGTTCCTCCTCCGGCACGTTGTAATACCGGAAATATTTTTCAGCCTTGAGAATCCAACCGCGAGGGTCTCCATCACTGAAAGCGGATAAATCAATTTTGTTATAAGGTCGATAATGGCGATGATTACCACCATATGAACCTTCGTCTTCAAATCGGTTGAGACAACCACTTGATTTATCCTTCTGTTTGGTTTGGTGTGTTTTGATCGCAGCTACTTCTCGTTGCAGTAATTCCATAGTTGATGCTATGGCTGCCAATTAAGCAGCCACGGGGTCTGGGTTGTTGGGGTTGGAATTGTTTGGATCTGAGTTACTCCTGGTTTGAGGGGTCATTTGTGTTTTCCGGCAATGGAACCAAATGATAGAACTTGAATTAAAATTACTTGATTGAAAATAAGAACAATACAGATAGAAGCCCTATTCGAGAGGGGTGATCTCCAAGTACAAGGTATGAAACCTCACTGATAATAATAAAACTTAGACTCCTAGAAAAGTAAAGATTGACACTACTTAAAACTAAATTTAGGAGGGAACAGTTGAGCAGCAGTTTATTCCTCCCTTAATTCAGTGGGTTAACCCCCCCCCCCCCCACTATCTTGAGTTTTAAATGCTACTTTCCCTCCTAATTTCCCTCCATCTCTTTCCTTCTATCTACTTGTAAGTGGGCTTGCCTTGACCCAACTTGACCCGACCTAGTGTGAACCCAGTTTGTATCATACCGCTAATGCCTCCTATCACTATCTTGATTACTGCCATTTCATGGTCTTGGATCCGCTTCTAAACTTGGTTAAATGTACTCAGATAGGGTTTATGAAAGCTCTAAAACAGAGAAATGATCCGAAACAAGAACCAAGAATCAAATCATATATGGTTAATGGCTTGTTGTGGTCGAATATCCTACAAAGTGTACAAACTAGTGGTAGTGAACTACAAACTAATTGTTCTTTATGGAAAATTAGTGTGGATAAAAAATGAATTGAATGATCAATAACACTCTAATAGTCAGCTTCACTGCTGTCACTTTACGTTTAATGAACATTTCATCTAGGGTGTGTTTAGTTGGGGGAAAACACCCTTGTTTCCCACAAAATGTTTTGTGGAAAACAAGGAAAATAGAGATCGCGTTCAAATTATCATTTTCCAATAAAATGTTTTGCAAAACACAAAATCCCCTATTACTAATCTAACAAGGAAAATTAGAAAACAAATTTTAGTTGTTTTCCTTTGTAACCCCCAACCTTCCCTCCCCTTCTTCAAAATAGAAACTACAAATATCAACTAAACGCATTTTTTATATTTTCAAGTGTTTTGTGGAAATAAATTTCTCATCCAATTTTTTACAAAACTAGAGATAGAAAACAAGAGAATTTTTTCTCCAACTAAACGCACCCCTAGCATTTGCTTTTTAACGAGAAACACTCATAATCTCGCACATATTTCTGGTTAACTGGATGATAACAGTATTGTTGAGCCGAATACTTATAAAACTATATATACTTCTCTGTCAGTCTTGAAATAAGTGTTTGCTTTAAAAGTGACATATGGCTTTATAAAAGTATAAATAATCCACTATTAACTAATTAATTACTTTGTTTTTTTTCATTGAAATAATATACTGGATTCTCTAAAGATTCGGCGAGTAAATCCTGACTACTTATTTTTTCATCAAAATTAGAAAAAATGCACTTTCCACCTTGTTTTTGAAAATAAAATATTTTGCAAATAGTAAATCGTTAGGCTGGACGCAGTAAGGGCCCGATTGACCGACATTTTATTCGTCACGTCAGCTTTCTCTCTCCGGCGAGCGACCTTCATTTTTATTTATTTATTTTTTCAAATATTTTTAACAACAGAATTAAGATTTCATTTATAATTTAAACATTACATAATAATTCAAATAAAATTAAAACATTACAATAATATTCAAAGATGAATCGGCAATAAATAGCTCGTAAGAATCTATTATGTAGATTTGAAAGAATGTGTCTAAATGTGTATAGAGAGAATGTGTGAATAAAATGGTGAAATGAAGAGGTTATGTATAGTGTGAAAGTATTTAAGTTTTAAAGCTAAAAAGTTTTTTTCATTTTATTTTATTATTTTTTTTATGCAACGCTTATATTGCAACGGTAAAAAAAAAAGAATTTGGACGATTGTCGATCGTCTGGAGAATGACACAAAACATGGACGATCGATTTATGGGCGATCGACACCCACAGAAGGGGTGATCGATCCCCATGTCGATCAATCAATCATCTTTGGTCTTACTGAATGTAGTCTTAAGAGACAAAAAGTATACCATCGTAACGAGAATTTTTTTATCTTTCATACATGCATTTTGATATAATTTCGACAAAATCATTTTTCAAGTTTTGTTTTAGTGTTAAAATTTACATTTGAAAAAATAACATATGATTTGTTATTTTAAAAATCACGTATAATTTCACAAATCATATATGATTTCATAAATCACACATAAAATATTTAAGGAGAACACAAATTTAAAACACTTGTATCCGATGAATAAATTATTCAAAAAAGGTCATTTCCTTTCCCTTTGTAGCAAGTACAAAACAACAAACTGCAGATAAGCAAATCGGGCATCTTATTCAGTTGGCGTACTTTATCACAACCGTACCACACTATGCTAAAATACGCACCAACATTACCCACCATATAAATAAACCCACACACTAAAAACACACACACACACAATCTCATTGAAGGTCAAACAGGTTCAATTCATTTTCATTTTCAATTTTGCCCTAATTTTATATTTTCTAGGGTTAGGGTTTCAAAATTATATATATAATAATAGGTTATGATTCTGTTAGTTTATTGTTAGGATTAGTTATTGTAATGAGGGACGTGTCAATACCTGATTGGCTAAAGGAACTGCCGTTAGCTCCCGTGTTTTACCCCACCGATACCGAATTCGCCGATCCCATTGCGTATATTTCCAAAATAGAGAAACAAGCTAGCGCTTTTGGTATATGTAAAGTTATTCCCCCGTTACCTAAACCGTCGAAAAAATACGTTGTTAATAACTTAAATAAGTCGCTTTTGAAGTCTCCCGAGCTAGGGCGTAATGTGAATGTAGGTAAAGATAATCGCGCGGTTTTTACGACTAGGCATCAGGAGTTAGGTTGTGATAATGGGAAGGGAGGGAAAGAGGTTAATAAGCAAGTGTGGCAAAGTGGGGAGATATATACGTTGGAACAATATGAGTTGAAGTCGAAGGTGTTTGCGAAGAGTCAGTTAGGCGTGGTTAAGGATGTTACGCCGTTGGATGTGGAGTCGCGGTTTTGGAAGGCGGCTAGTGAGAAGCCGATTTATATCGAGTATGCGAATGATGTGCCGGGGTCGGGGTTTGGTGAACCGGTTAGTGCGTCTAGGTTTATGCGTAAGCGTAGGAGGAGGAGAAGGAATTTTAAAAGGTATGGTAACGATAGCGATGAACGGAAAGGTGAGCGTGAATCTGTAAAGTGTAGTGGTAGTTCTGACGTAGATGTGTTGAAAAAGGATACGAGTTTAGTAGACGATGATCGTGAGGTTGAAGGAACTGCCGGATGGAAGCTTTCTAACTGTCCTTGGAATTTACAAGTTATTGCACGATCGCCTGGTTCTCTTACGCGTTTCATGCCAGATGATATTCCGGGTGTTACTTCTCCCATGGTATATCTTGGCATGTTGTTCAGCTGGTTTGCGTGGCATGTTGAAGATCACGAGCTTCATAGTTTGAATTTTCTTCACATTGGCGCTCCCAAGACGTGGTATTCGGTCCCAGGGGATTATGCTTTCACATTTGAGGAAGTAATTCGTTCAAAGGCTTATGGAGGAATAGATCGATTAGGTATGGATAAACTGCTTACTCTTTACTGTATTATTGCTATGCACTTATAAAGCTTGTTATAGTAGTATGGTATAATGGTAATATCCTCTATAATGGCAGTTGTTGATGTGTGTTACTAAATATATATTGCTTACTTATATATGTTCTGAAGATGGCGTTGTTGTGTTGATTATATGATTATTAGAAACTTACAGCCGAACACACTTTTCTACCATATGAGTGATCTGACTTAGTCACTTATACATATTATTTTATATATTTCTATGGAATTAAAGAAAATCCTTAGTGCAGCATAGATACGTTATTGACTTATTGTCTATTTTGCAACTTATTACATTGACAATAATGGAACCTATAGTTCAAACTATTAGGGTTGGCTGAGTATGCTACTCATAGAATCATTGAAGCATATAGAATTTCAAAATGGATAGCTAATCTTAGATAGGGTCTTTTAAATCCAATAATATGCTTGTGTGCCAACAACTGCACTTTAGCCACATAGGCCATCCTTTAGAAGTTTCCTAGTGGTACCAAGGTGTCGTTCAACCAGAAGGTCGTGGGATCAAGTTCCAATGTGGACAGAAAGGTTGTAGATTAGGGTGTGCTTTTGTCTTGTCCGTTTTAAATAAAATTCTTTAGCTTCATTAGGATTTGAATCTGGCTCAAATCTCATTGCCCATTGTACCAATTCAAGATTTTGTGATGGGTGATGGCTTCATCAGTGACACCCCTTAAAATGTTAAAGTTGCCCACTTGTTCAAGACGTGTGTACATCCTCACAAAACATTCCGAGTAGTCCCTTTTTGGGCATAGTTTTGCGGTCCTTCTCACATAGTCATATGGTCCAAGACCTCACTTACATGGGGTGGAATTGGACCCATTTAATTGATAAACGTGACTAAATCTCTTTTTGTTTAACAGCTGCACTAACACTGTTGGGCGAAAAGACTACTCTTCTATCACCTGAGACTGTTGTTGCATCTGGCATTCCATGCTGCAGGTCTGTTATTTCTTTTTTAAAATCATTGCTTTCATCTCTTGCACTTTACTTTGTACTTATGGATGACATTAAGAACATTCTATGTAACAGTAATTATGTACAATATATGATGGTTACTTGACGTTTGTGATCTTTTACTAAAGTTTCTGGTGATTTATCACAGGTTAGTTCAGTATCCGGGCGAATTTGTAGTGACTTTTCCGAGGGCTTACCACATAGGCTTTAGCCATGGTAATCTTTTTGCGGTTGTTGTTTTCTTATATCAACTTTCACCTAATATTGTTTGTCGACTCTAATATAAGGTCATTGTATCTACAAGGTTTTAATTGTGGGGAAGCTGCTAATTTTGGAACTCCAAAATGGCTTTCGGTAGCTAAGGGAGCTGCAGTGCGCAGAGCTGCTATGAACTTTCTTCCTATGCTTTCACATCAACAATTGCTTTACCTGTTAACAATGTCGTTTATTCCAAGGTTAGCTACAACTACACGTTTTACATAATTCTATTTAATGCTATCATTCTATTGCTGTGAATCTGTTCCTGATATGATATTCTTCAATTGTTTAATAAATGGCAGAGTGCCTAAATCATTGCTGCCTGGGAAACGAAGCTCTCGTTCGAAAGATCGCCAAAAAGAAGAGCGCGAGCTCTTGGTAAAGAAAGAATTCATCGAGGATATACTAAAGGAAAATAAGTTAATTAATCATATTCTTCAAAGAAATTCTGCTTACCATGCAGTCCTATGGGATCTCGAATCCCTATCACCATCTGTAATCACAGAATCTGACTTGAAGAATATTGATGATATTCATGTTAAAAACGACAATAACTTGGATACCGAGATAGTTGTCAATATAGAGGATGAGGACATGTCAAGTGATTTTCAAATTGATTCCGGTTCGTTACCTTGTGTGGCTTGTGGTGTTCTTGGTTATCCTTTCATGTCTGTTATACAACCAACAACAAAGATGTTGATTGATGAAATGCCTGTCACGGGTCATGGCGTGGAATTGGTTAATGCCGAGGATCGGTCTCTTGAAGCTTCAACAAATTCATGTGAAATGAATGTTGAAAAGGGATGGAACATTTCTAATGGATTTTTAAGACCTCAGATATTCTGTTTAAAGCATGCAAGTAAAGTCATAGAACTGTTAGATTCTATGGGTGGGGCAAAACTGCTTATAATATGCCATTCAGGTGATCATTAACCTATACTACATGGTCCCCTCGTACTTAAACCCTCTAATGTGTGCCTGATGACAGTTTCCTTTTTAAGATCTTTTTGTCTTGTACTAGGAGCATATAGTTGCACATGTGTTTTTTCTTTAGGCATTAAGACTCATCGTTCAGATTTTAACTTGCTTTTTTTTTCCTTTGTAGATTTTCTGAAAATTAAGATACAAGTTTCAGCCATTGCAGAGCAGATTGGTAACACATTCAGATATAACGAGGTTCGATTAGATGAAGCAACACAGGATGATTTGGACCTGATAAATCTTGCAATTGACAATGAGCAGGACAACGATTCTGTAGAAGATTGGACTCTGAAATTGAATGTTAATCTTCGACAGTCTGTTAAACTCAGGCCTAAATTATCACCTGACAAGATACATAATGCTTTGATTATAGATGCATTATTTGCTGACACCCCCACCTCAAGTGTTGACTCCCATGCAATGATTTTTCGGTGGAATGCCACAAAATCACGCTCAAATAGAAAGCTAAACAGTTCAATCAAGAAATTTTCAAAGACTGTTGATGTGGAGGTGATAGACAATATATCTGAAGCTGAAATCCTTAAAAAGGGAGGGAGTTCAATTCAGTATTCAAGAAGAAAATTCAAGTCAAAGAGGCAAGATTCTGTAGCTATTCTCAGCAAAAACAGAAATGAAGACAATTTGTTGGTCTCGGGTGATTTATCAACTCCTGGAAACCCCGATACACAGCAGGAAAAGGTGGATTCTGTTCTATCACAAGTTGGAGTGGATATTATTGCACCTCCTGTGGCTGAAGATACTGAGCCACACACTTCCATGGAGATGGAGGGAGGTTCAGAGTCATGTGCTACGACTCTTGAAAAATCTGGAACTGAGAATGGTGAAGAAAGCGACTTGCAAAATGAAATCAGCTTTGTGGCAACTGATGATAATGGTTCTTTAGAGCAGGGTAGTGAAGATGGTTTGATGCAAGAAGACACTGAATTGACTAAGGATGGTGGGTCCTCTGCTGATGAACCTGTTATCGACTCGAATGATAAGGTAAAGAAAGATCATACCACTGATAATGACGAAAATAACCATGTTTCAAATTCAAAAAGTGGAAGTAAAAGGAAGAGAGAGGTGGAGTTGTTGCAAACAGAGGAAAAATCTGACTTCGATGGATTTGTAAAAAGCCCATGTGAAGGATTGAGACCTAGAGGTGGGAAAGAGTCTCTAAAAGGTGGGATTAATATCTCAACAAAAACAGTTCCAGAAAAACCTACTAAGAAATCAAAGCCTTCCAATGTCACTGAAAAACACGCAAAGAAAACAAAGGCTTCCAATGTCAAAACCCCTGAAAAAACTGAGCACAAGTCCCACAAGTGCGACATAGAAGGTTGCAAACTGAGTTTCAAGACCAAAACCGAACTAAGATTGCACCGAAAGAACAGGTGCCCTCATGTAGGATGTGGGAAGAAGTTCAAGTCACACAGATACGCAGTGATCCATGTACGTGTTCATGAAGATCACCGACCTCTTAAATGCACATGGAAAGGTTGTAAGATGACTTTTAAGTGGGCGTGGGCCCGGACCGAGCATATAAGGGTCCACACTGGAGAGAGACCCTATAAATGCAGTGTTGAAGGGTGCGGGCTCAACTTCAGGTTTGTTTCTGACTTTAGCCGACACAGAAGGAAAACTGGGCATAATGTACATGTAAAATCCTGATAATTGTTTGTTCTTATAAGGGTTAGTTCCGTAAATCAGCATTTCCGAAGTATGGGCTGCGGGTTTATTGGAATTAAGCAGATTGAAAGTTAGTGTAACTTTTTTATAAACTATATTTCTAAAGTTAGGGCTAGACTGGTAAAATGTGTAGCTAGGGATCAATTGTTCTGCCAAGTTTGATGTATTTTTAGCAGTTCAGGGTTCAGATTCTTTTGTTGTGTATTGCTTCTGGGTACAGTTTCATATGCTGATTTTTTCTGTTGTGAATTTCTTGATAATGCTAAGAATTCACTTTTCATAGCGCTACTTGTAATTCATGACTGCTTATGAAGTTGTAATAACACAAGTTGCGGGATATATCGTTTGGACACGTGTCTGTAGCATGAAGTTGCAATAATTTGGTAAGATCATCTGACAAATTTAGATTATCTAGTAAGTTAATAACTAAGTTGACGAAGAAAATTAATTTTGGGTTGATGGTGATATTTGATTTGGTTATGTAAAATATCAGTTCTGTTTGGGTGTTTGCCCAGTTTGGTTTTACAAATTGTTTGAAGCCAAGATACAATATATTAATTTGATTTGCATGTGCATATGTTTTATTTTAAATAACGATATGTTTTTGCAATTCAACGGAACACAAAAGAAAGTGAAAAGTTCCTGTTTATTAACATTGTTAGACAATATAACTTTTATATATCTTCATGCTTAATAAGTCACCTATGATTTCAACCGCTTGGTCTAGATCAAGTGGCCACCAATGGTTGTTCATCTTAATTTGTTTATGAGCTAAATTATCTCACGTTTGAGGATAAATATGCGTCAAATTTTGGCTAGAATCGAATAAAATGTTCACACATGTCCATAATCACGGTGCCCCTATAAAATTTGAGGCTCTGTGCGGTTGAGCATCCCGCACTCCCTCAAATCCGGCCCTGATTGCCCGCTTGGATGTCACTGCCATGAAAACATCTATGCATAACATTTTATTTGTATATATAGAGGAAGTGGTTAGAGTTACTTGTTTTGATGTATTGATTTATCTAATCTTTCTGTCATATGCTATGAAAACATCTATGCATAACATTTTCTTCTTAATTTTCCCTAAAACATTTGAATGTTGGCGGAGCGATGGTTCATTATTTTTGTCAGTGTGATGCTTAACAGGTAGCTTAGGAAAAAGAAGATGACAATGTTTACATATAGCTAAGGAATAATAAGATGTAATGGCTAATGCATTAACTTTCAAAGTAGTTATATGATGTATGCGGTCGAAAGAAAGAAAGTCAGAATAAATTACAAATGACCCCTCCATATGCAGTCGAAAGAAAGAAAGTCTAAATAAAGAATGAAAATGTAAATACGAACTATCTTCTGCTTGTTCTTCATGTTGATCTTAGTGATAATCATATTGTTGTTGTGATTGAGATTGTCCTTCTTCGAGTCAGTGATCCAAAGATGATGATGTGTGTGTGCGCTTTTGTGATTGTTTGGTAACCAATAAGAAGAGTAAAGGAGAAGATTTATATGTCAAATAATCTAAATGTATGAAATGACCGTTATACCCTTAACTAAAAACAAAACAAACAGCAAATAACGGTGTTGACTAACGGATTACGGTCAAAGAGACTCAATCGGCCTCAGAAACCCAAGTTTTGGACTCACGGCGACTAACATCCTAAGTTTGGAGCCCATGCGATGCTTTTAGACAAGTTTAGGGACCAACGATGTATTTTTATCTAAAAACAATATATAATCAAAGGATGTGGTTAGTTGGTGTCTGGTGGTTGGCTTCATTAAATGATGAAGATGGTTTGAATTAGGGGTGTCATTCGGGCTTACCCGACCCGACCCGACCCGAACCCGATCCGAGTCAATTCGGGTCGGGTCAATCGGGTTCAAAATTATATTCGGGTCAACCCGAGTTCTAAACAAGGTCGGGTTCGGGTATGTTTTTTTAGCCTTGACCCGACCCGAACCCGAATAACCCGGCTCAACAACACTTTTACAATACAAAAAACTCGGGTTGACCCCAAACCCGAATTGACCCGACCCGAGTTGACCCGACCCGAGTTGACCCGAGTTCTAAACAGGGTCGGGTTCGGGTATGTTTTTTTAAGGCTTGACTCGAGTTGACCCGACCCGAGTTGACCCGAACCCGACCGGGTCAACCCGAATAACACCCCTAGTTTGAATTGATGATTTGTAAATGGTTAGGTTGGTATATTTACTTTTTAGTACTTCTACGTATGGATTGTGTCACACCCCCAAATTACCTGTTTTGCAGCGGAATGGAATTCCTGGGGGTTGACTGTCATAGCATCACAATCACAGTTATATTGAACGACCTAAAGTGTCGTTTGGAAAACACATCGTTTGATTTAATAAAACAATCAGAGTTTACAAAGTATAGGTCCCAAATGAAATCAAGTTGTGCGGAAAATAAGTTTAGTACAAGTCAAACGATGTTTTTAAAGTGCATAAATCCCATGAGTGACGCGTCGTCACCGCGACTCTATGATATGTCCACATGCATGCCATGAAGTGTATGCCGTAGATACCTGAGATAAAACATGCTAAAAAGTGTCAACACAAAGGTTGAGTGAGTTCATAGAGTTTGCGTTGAAATGTAAAGCCTTTCAAAATCGTTTATGCAGCAAAGGCATTGTAAATCCACTCAGTTCCAAGTTCCGCCCATACAAAACTTGCAACCTGTGTGTTCACAATCCACTGCCAAAATATGTATAGTTTATGCTAAATCACAAAATGTCAAATGAACTCACAATAGTACCTAACTCGACGTAGGACAAATAACACATAATCAATAGCACATGACTTAATTTATCAGTAGTCATCTGATTTAGAACATTATACGACGTAGAACTATAGCACATAATCGATAGTACATGACTCAATATATATCAGTAGTCAACTGATTTAGAACATTATATGACGTAGAACTATACCACACAAACAAGAACAATCGACATAGTACAACATTCGGTTTTGAAATGATGGTGATCATGATAGAAGTTATCCTTAAAAATCCAAAGTACTTGTGAAAAATAGTTAAGCATGTATCTCCCCCAAAATAGTTCAAAACATATAAAAGTAGGGGCTATGAAAACTCACTTGGAAAATGATGCGATGGCAAAAGTGAGTACACTGAAATGTAGCGTGAATCACTAAACTTGACCTATTATGAATGATATGATATATAATAAGTTATGATGTAATGTTATGCATGCAATTCGGATGATATTTATACCACTTGTGAAATTTTGAAGATAATACTTCTCGTCGAAAATATAATCTTTTAACGTCTTGACCATTTTAAATTACTTCACATGTATTTACGTTGAAATGATATCCGACGATAATTATTTGGTGATTTATTAAGAGAATATAACTTTTCGTCGTAAAATAATGTCATTGATATTTCCATGAAAGTGACAAAAACGGCCTCTAAAAGCTAGTCGTAAAATGGTGCACGTCGAGCGTTAGGAAACAAACTCAACGGTTTTGGGAAGCTCGTATGATAATCTCAAAGTTTTAGCATTTAAGTTTTCGTCCTAGAGGTCTCGTACATAAAGAAAATTAGAGGTTAAGTATGGTACTTTTAGTCCAAAATATAGTTTAAGGATGGTTTTTCGGCAAAGTTTAAGCGACCGTAATTACTTCATTACAACTCCGCTAATCAAACGGTTGGACATTTTGGAAAGTATACTTGGCGATTTCACTTTTACTAGAAGACTTCTCTTCATAAAAAGTTCTAATTCAATGTTAAAAACAACCTTTTACTTGGGACTAGTTTTTGCCGCAAAACTTGTTTATTAGAAATCAAGTTATAGTGTTTCTTATATGATAATAGTTACGGCAACTTTTGTAAACATGTGTAATTTAGTCGTTACAAATCCGTTTTCTACGTTTTAAAGATCCTTAGCTTCGTATTAAAGATCCTTAGCTTCGTATCGAAGTATACTAACATATTTTTAACAAATCGACATAATTTACAACGTCCAAGCTTCATTTTTGACTCGTACAAAACAAATATTGTTTGCTGAAATTTCCAGAATTTTGTATTTTTCGTCGCCAAATTGAAAAATTCATAACTTCTTCGTTATAACTCCGTTTTATTCCGTTCAAGCGGCCACGGTTTCGTTTTAAAGTATATTTTCTAAATATCTAGGCCAAATATTTTTGTTTACTGTCGGATTTTCCAGAATTAAATTTTAAGGACAGACCCTTTTTAAAACGTGTCGAAATGAGTTTTTCTCGCGCCAAACCTATTCTAACCCATTCAAAACAACTCCGAAGCTAATCTAATCCTACCATACACCTTCTTAGGGTGTCATGGGTTCCTAGACATCACCAAAAATAATATATAACAAGGAGTAATTATAGGATGGATTATTTATATTTAACACATAAAAACCTTAAAAACCTTAAAAATGGTATAAACATCATGAGATTTGCATGTTTCTCAAATAAAATGATATGATCATAAAAATGAATGTGAAATAAAAATATGAATATGAATGCTTACTAGTGATATGATGAGGTTTATGGACAAAAGGTTTTTCATAATCACTTGAGGTTTGTATTACAAAACCTTTGCAACAAATGATACTAGTGTGTATTAAAATTTATCTTGAAAACTTGGAGATGATCCTCCTTTTGGTCCCTTGGCTGCCGAATACTTAGAGAGAAAAGAGATGGAATTTTTGATCTAGTTTACAAATGAAATAAATGAAGTGAATATAGATGTGTATAATACTTTTACTAAGATAGTTTGCAAATATCTTTTTGGTGACTCACCCCTTGTGTCGACAAGGGGTGCTAGTCATCTTTCTAATATGTTTTTTTTTTTTTTTTTAAATTGTATAAGTGTAATAACTTGTAAGTAAAGTGAAGACTTGTGGTAAGTTGTAGTCATTTGTAAATATTTAGGGTAGCGTTGGATAAAAATAAATTTTCACGGGTCAAGATAAAATATTTTTAGGTCATAAAAATTATAAAAATACATTTCTTGCAAAATTTGAGTGATATAATAATAATCGTGTCGAATTTAAGAAAAACGTCGTAATTATATAAATACAACAATTTATATACAAAATAAATTTAAAACACTGGGTAAACTCATAATATTATTTTTATAACTTAATATGAGTATAAAAATATATCGGGATGATTTTTGGAATTAATGGATCAATTGTTCAAAATAATTACTTACGCGATAACATTTATTTAATATGAAAATTATACGTTTAATGTAAAATGCAAAACCATGCATGAACTAATATGATGATAATGATGTTAATGAAATGTAGACTAAACTTAGTCTATATGAAATGACCTCGATGATATGATCATGAATTCACTGCTAAACCATTACGGTTACGTGAATTTGATGCTCGTAAACCTAGTTCACGATAAATGATAAATAATGAAGCATGAGTAATGTTTTGAGAATGACCTGAAAATACGAATTGTCACAGATTGGTACTCGGTCATCATATGCAATTGTGAAAAAAAAAACATCTCTTTCTCCCGATCAACCAAGTCGCCTACTGTGGTGCCAAGAATTGTGAGTCGTAATCTAGATAAACATGTGTTTGGCAAGGACACCCGCATGCTTGTAAAGTATATGTTCATGGGTCGTTGGACCAAGAATGTTTCTGAAAATGATGTGTTATGTTGTGTTAATGATTTATGAAAAGTTTCATGTTTTATCGAGTCTTGGAAGTCGAGTTTGGTCGTTTTAGTCAAGTGTGAAAAAGGGACAGCAAGTAGTGCAGAAAATTGTGATGTCTTTGAAGGATTGTATCTAATGAACCGTAAGTCCGTAGGATTCGAGCTACCTATCATTTTAAAGGTAATCGAGTCTATTTTATGATGCAATTAGTTCAGTCTAGGTCTAAGTGGGTCAAATCTGCAATTTACAGTAGACTATCCAGAAAGACAGCATGTTGCGCAGAAAATATGTCATGTTTGGAAATTTATATTAAATCAACAGTAAGTCGTTAGAGGTCGTGCCTCTTGTTGTTTTAAATGTAATTGAGTCTAGTTTCATTTAAAAATAGTTTTAAGGGCTTATTAGTAATAGATACTTGTTAGTTTATAAAAAAGTAACAAGAGGTCCGTTATAATCAAAGCGTTTCCGCGATTTTTTTTTAAATCTTCATTATTTTGAATCAAGTCGGTCACGGGGCGTTTCAATAACTTCATCATCGAGCTCAAAATAAAAAATGAAGACTATTCCTCGGTCAATACCGATTCAAGTGTCGACCTTGAAAATGTTGATTCATTATGCTCCGGTCGTCGTTGTTACAACTAAAACAGAAAATAGAAAAAATTACATGTTTGGTCCTCGTGGTTTACCGCAAATAACAGGTTTAGTCCACAAGTCATTTTAATTACACCACACATACCTATTTTTGAAACTTGTTGCCCATTTAGTCCCTATTATGGGAAATAGGGACTATCCATGTAATAAAAAAACTGTAAATAATTACACAAATGATCCCTATTTTTTAAAATAGGGACTAAATGGGCAACAAGTTTCAAAAATAGGTATGTGTGGTGTAATTAAAACGACTTAGGGGCTGAACTTGTTATTTGGGGTAAACCACAGAGACCAAACGTGTAATTCTTTCTAAAAAATAAAAAATAAAAAATCTGAACATTCACACATGTTTGAGTTTGAGGGACTAGTTGTGTAATTTTCGCATTCTTATTATTATGTCGGTACTTTCAGACCCCCCCCTTTATATATACACAATAACATTAAAACAACGATAGTACTACTACGTATAACGAAACGTTTAACCTTTGCTACAAGCAGTGCGATTCTTGTAGCCCCACCCCTTTATTCTTGGAAGCGAAGTTGTTGATCAAATCATTGTGGTTAACACCCCCTTCTAGCCGGCCTTGGTCGAATCAATCATGGTATGTTTGATCATGCAGTTCCTCAATCAAGATTTTCTGAAGCTTTTATTTTTGTTGAATTTGTTATCTTATTTGTTATTGTGGTTTGAAGCTTAATTCATGATTTTGAGTAGCTTTGAAGATGATACTTTTTGACTACTTACTGATAACCTTATTTTTAAGCAGCTTAATGAGTAGTAATTATTTAAGCAGACACATAAAAATCTTGTATATTTGTTGCTGATGTTTCCGGGTTTATCATATTAGTTGTTGGTGTTAGAATAACCCTAGGTTGAAGTTTGGTTGTGTATTTTGAATACATTGCTTATATGTTTAGAGCTTCTTCTTACAGGCTATGGACAACATCATCGATGATTATGAGGAGTATATCCCCGTTGCGAAGCGAAGAAGGGCAATAGAGGCACAAAAGATTCTTCAACGTAAGGGTCAAGCTTCAACGACTGAAGACGAAACAGAAAAGGCGAAACAAGTGGAAACGAAACCGAGTTTGCTTGTTAAAGCTTCACAGCTTAAGCGTAAGCAGCCTGAGGTTACCCCCACTGAACAAGCAGTTCAGCAAGAGAAAGAAATGATGGAAAGTCTGTCGGATAAGAAGAAATTGATGTCTGTTCGTGAGCTTGCAAATGGGATCACTTATTCGGAACCTTTGCCAACGGGATGGAAGCCGCCTTTGCCTATAAGACGCATGTCTCAAAAAGCTTGTGACGGTATTAGGAAACAATGGCATATCATTGTTGACGGTGATGAAATCCCGCCGCCGGTTAAAAACTTTAAAGACATGAGATTTCCGGGCCCTGTTTTGAAAAAGTTGAAAGAAAAAGGAATAGTACAACCGACACCTATTCAAGTTCAAGGCTTGCCAGTTATTCTATCAGGAAGAGATATGATTGGGATAGCGTTCACGGGGTCAGGAAAAACATTGGTATTCGTGTTACCATTGATCATGATGGCATTGCAGGAAGAGATTATGATGCCGATTGCTGCAGGTGAAGGCCCGTTTGGATTAATTATTTGCCCGTCTAGAGAGTTGGCTAGACAGACGTATGAAGTTGTTGAGGAGTTTTTAATACCATTGAAGGAATCTGGATTTCCGGAAATAAGATCTTTGCTTTGCATTGGAGGTGTTGATATGCGGTCACAGTTGGATATTGTCAAGAGAGGTGTCCATATTGTGGTAGCTACCCCTGGAAGGTTGAAAGATCTCCTTGCCAAAAAGAGGATGAATCTTGACAATTGCCGGTAAGCACTCCTAATGTGTTAAGCATAAATATTTAAGTTTAATGGTGTATGGGATTGCTTATTAAAACTGATACAGCAGCAGCGTCGACTATTGAGATTGGGTGGGTCGGGTGCATGGATTGGGTAACATTTTAAAATGGGTTGTTTGCTTTAGATTTTTTATAAATATCAAATGTAGTCATTATTATTCAAAACAGTATTGAAAGAATAACATAATTCCTTTTGATAAAACAAATCGGAAAGTTTACGCACTCTAGTACACATTTTGGGTGACTTTCAACATGTTGGAATGCTTGAAATTTTAGTTACTTCTTATTTCATTTTCGTTAAAGAATATTATAAGCCGGATTGACTAATATTAGGAAAATGAGCTGAAATTTCCATCTCTATTATGCGGTTTTTAGGAGTTCCAAGTTTCGTGACATTATGTAGTTACGTACTATAGATGCATGATTTTCTAAACTTGTGGTTTCATGCAGGTATTTGACATTAGATGAAGCAGATAGATTGGTAGATCTTGGATTTGAAGATGACATCAGAGAAGTTTTCGATCACTTCAAAGCACAAAGACAAACTCTCTTATTTTCTGCAACCATGCCTGCAAAGATCCAAAACTTTGCCAGAAGCGCTTTGGTCAAACCTGTCACAGTCAACGTGGGTCGAGCAGGAGCAGCAAATCTTGATGTCTTCCAAGAAGTTGAATATGTGAAACAAGAAGCTAAACTCGTGTACCTCCTTGAATGCCTACAAAAAACACCACCTCCGGTTTTAGTGTTTTGTGAAAACAAAGCTGATGTGGACGATAATCACGAGTACCTTTTATTAAAAGGAGCGGAAGTAGTAGCCATCCATGGTGGGAAAGATCAGGAGGAACGTGAATACGCAATTTCGTCTTTTAAAGAGGGTAAAAAAGATATTTTGGTAGCCACTGATGTTGCGTCAAAGGGTTTGGATTTCCCTGATATCCAACACGTGATAAACTACGATATGCCTGCAGAAATTGAAAACTATGTTCATAGGATCGGAAGAACCGGAAGATGTGGGAAAACAGGAATTGCCACGACTTTTATCAACAAGAATCAAAGTGAAACTACACTTCTTGATTTGAAACATTTGTTACAAGAAGCCAAACAGATGATACCCCCTGTTTTGGCTGAACTGAATGATCCTATGGAAGACATTGAAGCGATTGCGAATGCAAGTGGTGTGAAGGGTTGTGCTTATTGTGGTGGATTTGGTCATCGTATTACGGATTGCCCTAAATTAGAGCATCAGAAAAGTCAACAGATCGCTTGTTCGAAGAGGGATTACTTCGGTTCAGGAGGATACAGAGGAGAAATATGAGGGGTATTCGGTTTTGGTGTAAGAATAGATTGTTAGTGTTCTTGAAATTCTTTAACCACACATTGTGAAGTTTTTCTCCATTTAAAGAAGCAATATTTTGTTGTAAAATGACAAATTTGTTGATCAAGATTAGTTTATGGGTCTGTTTTGGCTGATCTGGTTTAGGTAAATCAAGAATTGATCTAATCAAGGACCATGTGTTTTGCTCTCCAAGTAATATTTATTTTGGACTGTTTGGTAGAGAAAATAATATAGAGAAATAAAACCCGAGGAGAAATTTAGTAAATTCCCGTATTTGGTAACAACAAAGAATTGATCAAAAGAAATGAAAAATAAAATAAAATAAAATAGGCACTAGTTAACCAACTGCCTAGCGCAGTTGGCCACCAACTACCGTAATAGTACGGCCCATACCATGTTCGACCGAGAGGTCGGGGGTTCGACCCCCAGCATGGGACTGGTGTCCGTAACAGGTAATTTACCGGTGCATACGTCATTTGTTGGGTAGGATAGCATGTACCAAAAGGTATACGGGCATAAGATGGTCCCGCCAACTACCATTTTTTTATAATACACTAGTTAGAAATAAGTGTATGGGCTGCGGGTTGTCACGGCTGAAGAAAAATTAGCAGAATTTTAGATTTTATAATTGGGAGGTAGAAATCAAAGTCAACAAAAATTGAAAACCTGCTTAGATATCTGCCACAGTCTCAGAATCAATCAACCGGTCACCTCGTTCTGAGTAGTAATGAACCCCTCTTTTTAATCGAGTTGTGGGTTCCCAAGTATACATCAGCCTACCAATAGTCCAAATTTTATGTGAGAGAGAGCCGTGAAATGCGTCATGGTTGTATTAATGCTCCAAGTCTTTTGAACCTCATCCCAGCGCGGCTCAGTTGCTCATGGGCATTTTCCTATAAGAGCGGTCCACTTTTTGTTCGATTGCGGGGTTATACACAATACATTTGATAGTAGACAAGACATTTCACCAACAGCTGAAAGTAAAAATAGTTCAGAGTCTAAGCATTTTAATAAATATTTGTAAAACCTGACGACATATGATATGGTGATGTTAACTTTGTATAGAGTGCGATTAGCCGATTACTTAAAGCAACATTTGCAGATCGTGCACCTAATTGTGCGCAGCTTATAGGTTTCGTCATGTTTCTTTTACTGCATAAGTTTTAACCCGCGTATTTAACCTATGCATTATTCTTAACGCATATGAGGTTTGAATCAATCAACCGATCAAGTCTAATGCAATTATAAGCGACAAACTTTATTGTATATAAAAGACGTTAACATGTGTGCGATGAGAGAATGATGTGGTCAAAACTGATTTTGGCAGGCTTTAGCCTACACAAAAAATTCTTTCCCCTAAGCAATATCTTATGTTTAACAAAACACATTACAAAGTGTCTGCAACAAGACTTCTTTCCCACTTTAACACACCTGAATTTTCTAAATCCAAATCCGAAAGAAAGTGTGAAAGCGACGACTTCTTGCCAAGAATATTCGAAACCACCAATAATAAACTTTGGCACGCTTGAAAATCGTCTACAGATTCACTCACGGTTGATACATCCTTCCATGGCTTTTCAAATGACCTGTACATAGTTCAGAAGAATTATTTACAAAAACGTTATAAGTAGACCAAAATGATACTAGGAGAGATGAATATGTTACCATCTCCACAAAGGATTGACTTCAACAGGGCAATGTATTCTGGATAGCAACGATGTCAATTCACTTGTGTAGGAAGAATCAGGAAAGAGTAACAAACAAAGTGAAGTAACAACTGACGTAATCACTTCACATTTCCTCCCAATAATCTGTTGAAGATAATATATGGTAGCTGCTAATACTTCTTCAGAACCCGATGCCATCCGGCTTGCTGACCATTCTGTCTCCAGAAAAGATTGCAATGTTCCTGGTAACGTGTTTTCAAGATTATGTTTCGATTCCTCAACTCCCAATTGCCGTGAGGGCCTTGCTAGAATCACAGAAGCAGTTAGCCAACGTAAAAGCTTTGATGGCAATGTATCATTGGTTTGTTCACAAGGCTCGTCAGATTGAAGGGCAACCGAGGCTGCCCAAAGAACAAACTTCTGAAGCTTTTCCTGATCCTGCAAAAACACATAAAACCAACTCAAAATATTGCATATTTATGAGATAAAAAAAGTAGAAAAATATGTTGTGTGTGGCTCGTAAAGATAGAGAGAGTAATACCATGTTAAGTATTGCTGCTTGGGGACTGCTCATTAGTACAACTTTAAGTCCTAACTCTGCGTTGCAATTTACATCAATGGCTTGGGACAATTGATATAGACCTTCAACCGAAAAAGTGAAATGTGGTTGGAACGCATCTCTGTTTTGTGATAACATCAACGTTGAAGAAATAACTTCCAAAACTGAGTCAACCGAGTGAATTTCTTTCACAAGTTCGAAGTTATCAACAAACAGTGCATACAAATGGCATGAAAGCTGTGTTAGTTGCTCCACAGAACGTGTTTCTAACCACTGAACTGTGTTCCTTGAAGTGACAACTATGTTTGCTACCTCTAGTATTACAGCCAGTTGGGACTGTAAAACACCCTTCTGTTCTTGGTACGTACTACTACAGAAGCTTGAAATGAGAGACGATAACCATGAAATCACACCGCAGTGTTCAATTAAATATCTAGACGTCTTATCAAATTTCAAAGACTTCTTTACAACCTGCATCACACACGATATTTTGCAATAAGTTGACAGTGGTATCAAATTAAAAACACAACTTAGAAATCACATAAATATAAATTACCTGAAGAATTAATTCCCTTGATTCGTTATCTGAAAAAGGAGAACTGTAAAAGCTGAGCAGTTTCTCTAACGTTGAGCTCCTGGCATAAATCTGAGCATCATCTTCTAAGTTTAAACCAGAATATAGTAGGCGAAGAATCCATATCCTGTCTGATTTAAAATCCACAGAATTACTCCAAAAGAACTCATCAAAGAATGATACCATCTGCAACATAAATAAGAAATACACAAAACGTTACTAACTGAACATTAAACATTTAATTGTATAACAAAAAGAAGGCAGCAAGATGGTTTCATACCTTGGTGTTCATAGGGGAGTGTAAGAGAAGTTTAGTTATAGTTTTGTAATGATTATTCGAAGGATCCAATAACAATACGGATGCTTCTGCAGCAAATATAGCATGTACAGAAGGAATCCTCTGCCATGCCTCGCTTATACCATTTTGCACATAATTCAGCAATGGCCGAAGTCGATTGACTTCTTTTCTCTTTAGACTTGCCTGACAAATTTAAGCATCATAACTATATGAATAAAACATATATTGCAAATGAGTGAACTTGCATGACAAGCATTACTAACCTCTAATGCATCCCTGAAAACTGCCAGAACCTTATAGCCCAATTTTCTGATCTCTTCATCAGGTGAGGATAAACTAACAAACGCTACTGCAAGCAGCCCTAAGTTCGCATATTCAATAGGCTCGATGTAATCCATCGACAGACCATGCAATGACATCCGCAAGATGAAAACAGGATCATATACCTGAATTGCAAAGTTAAGATATAAATGGGTCGATTTGGAATGTATTTTACTCAAACGGGTCAAAAGAAAAATACAGCTATGATGGGAGCAGTCAAACGGGTTGAAATAGTCTATATTTAGTGCATATAGTTCTTTAAAACCCTGTTACTAACAGATTTAGACGATAGATGTGATAATATTGTTTATGCAATAACAACTGCACATTCTATATTTATATAAAAAAATGTACGAAATGGACAACCAATGTGTTACCTCATGCACATGCCCAGCAATATCATCTGTAAGCTTGTTGCAGGATAACGCTCCAGAACTTAAGCTTCTGTCATAGGGAAAATGAAGTACAGTAGCTGCACACATTCTGGGGTCAATTGGAAGATTTTCTCTGAATTGACTTTTTCGGTGTTTTTCAATGTCATCCGCGTCATCAGACGAAAGAACATTCTCTGTCTCACGTACTTTCCTCACTCTTGTAGCAGCAGCTCCCCACAGATAATCCATATCACCAATATAATTTTTGCTCGACTCTTCCACACGCTCAAGTTCTTGCATGATTTTATAAATTTCCATGTCCTTTTCACTTACAGTAGCACCATAAGATGACAGAAGCAAGAACATCAATTCTTTAGTATTTATCCCAATATCTTGTTCAAACCCGGCCCTAAAATGGCACAACACCCCAAGCAATTTAACAAGTTTTAACTGTTTCATGTACAGCTCAGATGAGGGTGACTTGTAATCCGTACTAGCAAAAGTAAGTGATCTCAGAATACTTGACATGGGTCTAAATATGATACCAAATTGTACAGAACTGGAAGATTTGGAGGCAGATTGAATGGTGGGTGCAAATTGAGAATGAGCCAACAAAAGCTGAAGAATTTGAATATGCAACGATTTATCTTCAGTTTCAAAAGTCAAAACATTTTGAAGCATGCTGAGTGTCGCAGAATCCTCAAATCTGTGAAGAAGAGAAGATTTTGCAAGCTGTTCAAGCTTAACGGCAGAATTTGATTCCGTATCAGAATTCTTATGCATCTCTGTAATAACTTCAACAAAAATCTTTGAAAGGAAGATTTCCAAAAGTCGGAACAATGAAAACTTTGTGCCTTCAACTTCAGATTGAAAAGTTGACTTCAATGAAAACTTTTTGACAATTAACCGCCATGTGGATATCAACGTATTTATGAGCAGTACACTTCTCAACTGTTCTTTGTTAGACATTACTTCCAAAGAAGAAAGTTCACTTTCCCCCTTAGCAAATAATAACATCTTGCAGAGACGTACCTTTGTGACAACCCTCATAATAAGGTTCAAAGATTGATCAATGGAGTAATGATCAATTTCGAGAGCATTACAGTCCAGAAGGTTATCAGTCCCAGATGGAATTAAAGAATCAAATAACTTCAATCTTTTGCTCCGTTTGACAGTGGCCTCGCTTGATACAAGATGCCGCTGCATCACAGCAACCGACTTTCCAAGAAGACTGGTGTCGAAGCAAACACAAAGCTCTTCTACAGTTGAAGCCACAAATTTGTCTAGTGTTACATGAAATAAGTCTCTAGAAACAAAATTCTTCCAGTTAGAATACCCATCGGATAATATATCCCAATATAACGACCGTATGTTTCCAACATGCTTGTAACACTTGTCCCCATATCTTATGGAAATGAAACTCAAGAACGATAGAGCAGTTGGCAGAAGCATCACCAAGTCTTCATCACATACGCCAGTCTTCCTCTTTTTGCCAATTGAAGATTTGTTCACCATCTCCATAAAAGGAAGTCCGAAGAAAGATAGATGAATGAGACTCAACTCTGTCAAATGAAACAATAGTTGACTCTTAACCGTGCTAGGCTTTTTGAGGCATTTTGATAGCAGATTCATGGGCGTGCTTGCTACTACCCTAGACATAACCATGGATTGTGGAAGGGATTGAGAAGTGCGACCACTACGTGTATTAACAATCTTGACGGCTTTCAGCAAACAAACATCTGCAGCAAGTAGTTCAGAACAAGAGGCAATCTCGACTACATGAAAATAAACTTTCTCAAATAGAGTAATATCAGCATCTTGCATGAAGTCAAATGCACAACCAGCAACATTTAATGCAACAGAAAGGGCGGAAATTTTTGAAGATTTATGAACAGAAGAAAGGTCGATTCTGGAGAACATCCAATAAGCCAATTCAAGTAGCTCCTGAGGGGATATAAACCGAACCAAAGTGTAAATAGCAAATAATGTTGGGATCAGGGGAAGCGGATCTTTGGATTCTATGAACTGGTCAAATCTGTTTTTTAACATCAGTACCAACTTCTGGATGACGCACTTGAAAGCCCTTGTAATCCGCTTATTTACATCATTGCTTAATGAGAACTGGTTACAAAATATCTCTAGAACTTGCAAGAGATGATAGTCCATTGTATGAATTCCTTCTTTTGCTGAACAAAGAAAATCATCTACTGGGTGCTCAAAAATATAGTCTTTTAGCTCGCTGTTCACAGATAATGGGCTCTCTACAACACCAATGACTGCAGGATGGCAGAAAATGGTTTCAGCAATTTCTTGGACATAATGACTGGCCGAAGGGTGTGCCAACATGCTCTTAATGAGAACAAAACAGATTCCAGAAATCTTCACAAGGTCTTCCGCTGGTTCATCACAGTAAGAAGATCGTGTGTGATGTAACCAGAAAAACACAAGACGAAAAGAGCAGACGAAATTATCAGATATCTCTTGCGACAGCTTAGCCAACAGCAAGTTCTGAAGTTTGGCCGACTCTGATAAGTACAAGCATTCAGTGCTTACGATAGCTGGAAATAGCACAGAAAACGGAACCTTATTCAAAAAGTAAGAGAATGCTTCATATTTTGTTGAATCCATGCTAGAGGAATCCCCATTGCTTTGATCATGGACTGCGACTACACGTTCTAAACCCAAAAACGACAATTCGGGCCAAGACTTGCAAACATCGTTAAGAAAACCCCTTTCAAGGAAACAGATAGACAGTAGAATAGAAAAAGGAACACCGCCCAGGTTCTTTGAAATAGATACAACTGCTGGGAAATGCTGCAAGATTAGATCAGGTGAAGGAGATAGCAATGACGATGAAAAGGCTGTGGTTATCTCAGGATTGTGCTCACTTTCTGCTAGACTTGTAAATTCACCAAGACGATTGACAAATGAATCATCATCATTAAGGGCCTGTTTTCTATCAATCGGAGAAAACATGCAACTCTCATTATCTGTGACGCTCCTCGAAAAGTGCAACAAACTTTTCAACGGCCTCCACTCACGGGAATCGCCATCAATATTCTCGAGTTTCTCGGATAATGTAAGGCGTATCAGAGAAGATAGCAATCCAGCTTCTACCTGCATGTCATGCATGAAAATTAGCATACCGTCTTCTGATATCAAATAAATAATCTCATATATACCTAAACTATATATAACATTACATACCTGAGTTTGCAAGAGATATCTTAAGGTGTTGCTAACATACATTGATATCATTGATTTCTCAGGCAAAGTAAACGTCCCAGACTCCGAACCAAGCAACCTTACACACTTCTCAAGGACACAAACAAAGAGAGGACCGAACTGAAATTTTACATCTGAAAGATAAAAAGTATAACATTTAGTTAAACATTTATAAAAACGTGAGTAGTTTGACATTATCAACAAATAAGAAATCAAACCTTTCACGTTTTCCAACCGGTGGATTTGAGACCTGAGAAGATCCCAATATTTGAATAAATTGTTTCCAACGGTGGAAACAACATCACAGAAGAAAGATACGACAACAGAAGATAAATTCTGGGTCGTTTCAATCCCATTCTCCTCAGTAGATTTTGTATTAAACCCGGGAAGAAACAAAAGCCATGCATTGATTTCTGATGTAGCATTGTCAAATGCGCCACTACTTAACATGGCTGCTTGTGCCAGCACATAGGCTTGATCATTAATGTCTTTGACGCGTGAATTTACAACCAAATTGATAAAATGGGTTAAATGTTTGTACATCAGTGGTGGGAATCTGACAGGAGTGTCTTGCTTAGAAGACCAACCGATATGTTCAACTAATAGCGACAACAAAGATTGCTGCAGAATAGCTGGTAATGATAAAGCATTGCTAGGTAGAACTTTGAAGAAATCAAATGACCCCTCTAGGATCGATGGCATGGTACGCTGCAAGTTAACAACATCCACCGTCAGAAACCGATATTAAAATGCAAATTAATATGAAAACTAGTACTTACGTGATAAACTTTGAGAGCATCGAGCAACTTCGAGTAGAAATATAATTCTTCATCCTCTGCGGCCACATTCAGGTTGTTGCTATCATGTGATTCCCACAGGTCTACGATTGATCTAGATTCTTCCTTTAGATTATCAACCTCGTTCACATTATCATCTTCCTCCATTTCTCCATTATCAGCTGTAGTCATAATGTCGTCCAAAGAAGAACTAATGCCACCAACAAGAATATCTGTTTCCTCATTTGAAGAACGTGTTTTTAACTTCTTTTTACTGCGTTTATTTTCAAGTAAAACAGTTTTATCTGCACCTCTCTTCAAAGTTCGTTCCTCACTCTTGTAACGGTTATTATGCGAGGAAATCAATGACAACAAGACTTGATGATCAGGGAGCAATAATTGCACTTCATTTTGAATATCTTGTTTGAGAGACATCCACTTGAGCTCATTTTTCTTGTTAGATTTTGATCTAAGCCGTATAGCAGAAAAAAGAGAATCTAGTAGCTTTAGTGACTCTAAAACAAGACGTAATGTGCCATGCTGTATATGAGAATCCGAATGAAGTAATCCTTTATTAATTACTATTCTGTTAAAAGTACGTGGACCTATACACTTTATTATACTTTGAACTTCAGGGCAATTTAGAGATGTTGGCTCATGAGGCTGAGAATCAAGAAACTCGTAAAACAGACCTGCATTCACCGACGAGATCAAGTTTGCAGCCAACGAAACAGCTGCAAACCTGCAAGTACTTCAGTAATATTATAAATGGAAATAAATACTAAAAGACACATATAGAAGGATTCTGCTGCTGACTCGTGCTTTTGTGAACCATTTTTTTTTTCAAACCGTTGCACCAATTTTTTTATTGATCTAATAAGGTTTTTCACACTGCTATTTTCTGCTGCGTCAAAGTGTAAAAACAACAGTGTACCAGACACGAGTCAGCACCAAAATCCTTTCCTATACTTTTTAGGTTAAGAATTATCTTATCCTGTCTCTAAAGGGATATATGTTAATGGGGATCGTAATGTTATCCTGCCTCTAAAGGGAAATATATCTACATTATACACAAACACAAAAAGGGGTTAAAAACGAATATAACCAGGTGGCGGGATCGTCAAGGCTGTAAGGGAAGTCATCCAAATACGCAGAACCAAATGTCGGCCTTCCATACACAATCCCCAACAGCAAATCCCTATGAAACTCAATCTCGGTAGCCTTAAGTTTCTTCATAACACCCAACAACCGAGTCACATTTCCCTTCAACGAAGCCTTCGCATCCGGCATCAACCCATTAGCCGAATCCGTACACACCATAAACAACACCTTCTTCGCCACTTCAACACCATCACCCCCATCCCCCCGTCCCGAAACCTCAACCAGCTGCTCCAACGTAACACTCCCAAACAACACACTCCTTAACCCAACGCCCACCAACGACTCCTTCACAAGAACCTTATCTCTCAACGTACCCAACACATACCCAACCGTCTCATCCTCATCACTCCCTAACCCACGCAACACCCCAGAAAACATCTCCTTTTGCTGCAACACCCATCTCAACAACCTAGTATCACCAACTTCCAAAAACGACATAGCAAACCTTATAAACGCCCTCCTAGTACTCACACCCTTCCTTTTCACAACCACATCTTTCCTCCTCCTCTTATCATACTCCGCCAATTTCAAAAACCCCGGCATCTTAAAATTAAAACTTTTCGCCACGTCAGCAGCCAAACCCGACCCGCGTCTCACAACCGACCCTAACAACAACAAAGCCGCGTTTTTCGCTCTACTTTCCTTCCCATTCATCTCCTTATAAACATCCTCCATCTTTTCCTCAAGTACCAACCTAGCTAACTTATCTAACGCCCGACTAAGCGAAATCCTATCAATATCACTAGCATTATACAAACCATCTCTATGACTTAGCATAACATTAAGTAAAGACATAATGTAGGACAAGCCGCCTTTCGAACAACGTAAACTCCATGCGTTTAAGAGTTCGGAACATTTAGGGGATGTTTGGATGTACTGTTTTAAAAGGGTCCCACCTGTGTCGGATTTTAATAAGGTTATGAACTCTTTTGAGGATTCTGAACATAGTTGGATGTCTACTGAGGTTATGTTTCGTAGGAGCTGGGTTAGTTTGGCTTCGTGTGAGGGTGTGATTGGGAAGTTTGGGGGTGTTTGGATGTTTGGATTAGTGGGTTCGTTGGTTTCCATTGGTGGTGGTGGTTTATGGTGGCGGCTGTGTGAGGGTTTATGGAGGGGAAGATGGACCAGGGTTTATTCAGGGTTTGGTTTTTTTTAGTTTAAGAGGGTGTTTGGGTTTATCACTTAACTAAGCAAAGTAAAGAAACTTTTGGTTGGGGAATTTGGAAGATATCGGAGTCATTTGCATTTTAATTTCCTTCAAATGCCCTGTTTGGTAACTCAAATGTGGGCATTTGAAGTAATTTAAAATTCCCCGAATTGCCAAAATGGAGAGAATCAAAATGCCTCCAAAAAGTGAGAAATTTTAATTTGCTTGAAAAAAAAAATTATAAACTTTTTTTCTTATTGTTTTTTTTATAAACTTTTAAATAAAATATTTATTAATTTTTTTATAAACTTTTTTTATAAATTTTTTATAAACTTTTTTTATAAATTTTTTATAAACTTTTTTTTTTTTTATAAATTTTTTATAAACTTTTTTTTTATAAATTTCTTATAAATTTTTTATAAACTTTTTTTATAAATTTTTTAAAACTTTTTTTTATATATTTTTTTTATAAATTTCTTATAAATTTTTTATAAAATTTTTTTATAAACTTTTTTCATAAATTATTTATAAACTTTTTTTTATAAATTTTTTATAAACTTTTTTTATAAATTTTTTATAAACTTTTTTTATAACTTTTTTTATAAACTTTTAAGTAGAATATTTATGAAATTTATATTAAAAAAAATAAAAAAAATATTTATAAATTTCTGTCAACCAAACATGCGAAGGTATTTTAAATTCCGGAATTTTAAATTCTCAAGAATTTAAAATTTCTAGAATTTAAAATTCCGGAATTTCAAAATACCCCAACCAAACGCCCCCTAAGAGCAAAATTCATACGGAGTATCATCTAAGGATGAGCATTTCGAACCGAATCCCGGAACCGAACCGAAACCGTACCGGTACCGTACCGAAACGGTACCGATTCTTGAAATACGGTACGGTACCGGGACTACGAAATAAGGTGAAAAAAAAATCGGGACCACTAATTCGGTACGGGACCGGTACCAAATCGGGAAATTCCCGTAAAAAGCGAGAAAAACCCGATTTCCCGGTACCAGTACCGGTACCGATACCGGTACCGATATCCGAATCCCGTTCGGTACGGTACCGGTACCACTAATTTATGCTCGGGAAAAAATCGGTACCACTATTCGGTACGGGATCGGTACGGGACCGGTACCGTGCTCATCAAATAATACCAAAAACTCCGGTCACGTTAGCGTCATATCATTTCAACACCAAATGACACAATCTTTTGGGCTCACTTTTTCTAAAATTACGTACAAATTTTACCTTCAATAATTACATTCATTAAACAATCTAATACTTCATTAATAAAATTAAACATTACAATAAAAAATAAAAACGTTACAAATAAAAAAAATAACGACTAAAAAAAATTATGAAAAAAAACTACAAAATGAAAAATACGAAATAAAATACAATACGTAAAGAGTAAATTGCATAAATGGTCCATGTGGTTTGCTCAAATTGCAGATTTCGTCCCTAAGTTTTTGAAAGTGCAGGCGGCCTCCCTGTGAGGAAACTTTGGTTCCGTTTTGGTCCTTTGTTACTAAGGCTGTTAGTGTGTGCCAGTTATCTTTTGGACCCTTTGTTACACCCGAGGGCATTATTGTCTTTCCATGTGGTTTGGTGAGATTATTAAAGACTGGATTAATAAATATTAGTTAAGCGATCCCAATTCCACTTCTAAAAAAAAACCCTAACCCTCTCTCCATTTCATCCCCATTTGATTTGCTTTATTGCAATCACAATCCTTAAAAAATGGCCACATATAAACATGACTACACCAATCCAACATTGGTATATTAGACCAGATGGAGAAAAGTTTGATGAAACAGTTTATGGTAAAATGTTATTTGCGGTTATTTTTTTTATTTTATTTTTTTTACTGAAATATTATATAATTTACACTTCTACTTTTCTTAATAAACACTGTCAAGATCTAATTCATATGAATCCTGAAATTCTTTTTTTAGCTGTACAAGAACATATGCAAAAAAAGTTCCATGTGAGTGTATCCAGGACTAAAGCCTTTAGGGCTAAAGCAAAAGCACAAGTTCAAATGAGAGGTGATGCTACTGTGCAATATTCTTTATTGAGAGACTATATGATTGAGCTACAGAGATGCAACCCATATACTACAGTTAAGGTTGATGTATATGGGGAAGAAGATCCTGATTCACCAACTAGAATGTTCAGGAGGATCTTTGTTTGTTTGGGTGCTTTGAAAAAGGGGATTCAAGCTGGTGGAAGAGATCTCTTAGGTTCGGATGGTGCTTTCATGAGAAAACCTTAGCCAGGGCAATTGCTTACAGCTTATGAGTGGTTGAAGAAAATTCCACCACAACATTGGAGCAGGTCACACTTTTCTGGTATGTACAAGTAACTGCATACAGTTTAGCTTATGAGTAGTTTAGTAATTACAAGTAACTGCATACAGTTTAGCTTATGAGTAGTTTAGTAATTACAAGTAACTGCATACAGTTTAGCTTATGAATAGTTTCTAAGGTACTTGTTACTACATAATCTGACACTTAACATATATAACCATATAGGGAGGGCTCATTGTGATCTTTTGATAAACAACATTCGTAAGGTCTTCAATAGACAACTATTACAAGCTAGGGATAGTCCAATCATTTCTGCACTAGTGTAACACCCCAACCCGGCAAGGGTAGAAGTATGACATTCTAGTGTCATATCAGAACATACAAATAAAATTTTATAAACGCAAACCTTACAAAATGAAATACCAAGTCTTATAAACGAATGACTTACAATGAAGATTACAAATTCCAAAATATCTAAATAAAATGAAAATCAAAACAATGGCTCTTCAAAATAAGTCCCAAAGATAATAAGGTAACTATGGTCAGTCCACTCAGATAATCCAACTCTCAGCCCATCAAAGCCCAGCATCCCACTTGGTACCTGCCACATGGAAAAGAAATGCGGCTGAACTTATAAAGCCTAGTGAACAGATATAACAAAACAAAAGATAATCATAATCAAAAATACAAAACGAAACAAAGGAGACTGATAACAAGGTCATAACGAATGAGCATAATGAGTCAATGAGGAACCTGCAGAAAACAATATTAACAAATAACTAAATAATATAAATCAAAGGAGACCAAAGCAAAGTAGCGCATCGATGAACATATATAAGTACATATAAATAACCCAACATACAAGTACCGAAACATAATCAAATAGGCGTTGATGAACAGTATCATAATCAAAACAAGTAACCAAACAATGAACAAGCAAACCAGCCAGCGGATCAACTAATCATAATATAGCAAACAACAAATCAGATAATCAGACATATATAAGCTAAGCTGAATTCTATAAGCATGCGGAAGCAACTGAATAAAATGCGAGCATGGCAATCACACAAGTCAGATAATCAATAACCAATGAACAGAACAAATATCATGACAAGCAGAAATACCAGCAGAAGTATAAGCATGTCAGTCACATGTATGGGTAGGAATACCGAACGAACATCATACTTAAATGAAGTAACTAAACCTAGCATGGCAACCAAATAAGCCAACTAAACAAATAACACAAGTTGAACCAATTTCCATCATTCAACGGTAGCATGAACAGAAGTGTAAGCATTTTAGGTCAACAAGTCAGGTAACATTCGTTACTATGCCGAACCAATATCATAAGTAACGGAAAAATACCACACAGAGGTACAATCAGGGTAGTCACAATTAGAAGATAAGAATACTAATTGATAATCATAGCCCACGGAAATAATTGAACTAAGGTATAACATGGTAAACGAACAAGTAAAATAATTACATACTAGCACAGCAACGGATAAATCAAATAGTCATAATAGCATGGTAACAGGTGAATCAGATAATCATATAATAGTACGGTAAACGGATAAAGTGGAAATATGACATATAAGCTTGGCAGCCAACCGAAATGGAGTGAAAGCATAGTAAATCAAATGAACTCAAGAACGAGTATAATAGCCAAATGAACTGGAGTATGAGCCCGATAGTCAAACGAATCACATAATAACCAAAATCAGAAAGTTGCCACGACCACCTAATACTAAAGGAGATACTCCAATAGCCAAATCTACCAAATCACATATCATAAACCATATCTGCCAAATCATATCAAATCTGTCAAATCATATCAAAGTGTACATGGGTAGCTAGCCCAAATGTACCAAACTGTGAGGGGGTGTATTGCACACACGCACCACATCACCAAAACTGAACTGAGTACCTAGGATGCATTCATACGCTCCCTGCAAAACAAATCATACATACATATGCCAGTTCGAGACTGTACATACGTATTCATAATGGCCAAGTGATCACATATATCATATCATGTCATAAAGGGAATGTCGGGGACCAATCACACCGCCCCAGATAGTGTCATGCCATTGGTGCATCAATGACATGGTCATGGTACCTCCATGACTAGTTAGCTCGGGCAACTGAACACAACGAATCATACCAAAGCATATCATATCATATCCACACCAATCATATCAACAGAACTGAATCATATCATAGCAAACGGATATCAACGGGTATCACAACAAATGTCATAACAAAATGGATGGCAGATCGAATATCATGATGCGTGAAATCGTATCAAAAGAATCATATCAAGGGAATCATAGCAAGGGAATCATATCAAAGATAAAGAATCAAAGTCAAGGATAGAGAAGTCGTGAGAATAAACCCTTAATGAGAAAGGGTAGAATATTTGTACCTCAAATGTATGTGCGTAAGAGTAAGGCACACAAGCAAGTTCAACGTTCCCGATTTACTAAATCTACATTAGGACATATCATAAATCACATATGTGTTCCATTTATAAATCATGCTTAACTTATCTCTCATTTATACTTACTTTCAAGTTCATAAGTTTCTGTCTTTTAGTATTTCAAATCTGGACCAGACTTTAGCGATTTTTATAAAATATTTACTTAGCTCAACTAAAATCAAGAAAATTCCCAGGGGTTCTCACATGAGTCAAGAGACTCTCCAAAAATTGGGGGATCCTATTTCCAAGTCAAATGGCCTATGGAAAATCATGAGTCTAGACCTGTCCAGAACTCACCCAGATTTACACACACCAAAAGTATAGCCCAAACAAACACACTCACCCTACTCCACACATCAAAACAAAAACTAGAGGTGTCACACAATATATAAACATCATAACCACCAAAGGAAAAGTTCCAGAACCTCATAGATTTAATACTAAAAATCAAATACTACATCTCAAATTTAAACTCAGAAATTCAGATTCAGACACCTTAACTTCAAAAATGTAAAAATCATACTTCCAAGTATGCAAATGATACAAGGATTATATTTCCAGAAAGCTATTTCAAAGTAATACAATTTAGGCTCAAGAATCACTCAAAAATATGCAAGTATCATCAGATAACATCTAGATGAATCCAACCTAAATTCTGGACAGCTTAACAAGCAATCATAACCAAGCAACAAACAACTCACCAATCATCACTTAAGCATGCCAAACATCGCAAAATTCATCATACATCATGTTTAGGGTCTAATAGCATGAATTCTACAGAGGTGTCATTAATTTAACCAATGAAGCATAATATCAAGCATTTGACATGTTATAAGTCGATATTTTCATGTAGGAAGCTAATAACAAGTTCTAAACATGTTGCAAACCCGTCCATCACCCACCAAATCATATCCACAACGCAACCATTATCAAATATCAATAAATTACATAAATAAGAGTCTAACCATCCATCTCATACAATTCTCCACCCAAGCTCGTAATATTACAAGTTCTAGTCAAGTAAACATCACCATAACCTTCACATAAAATCATGAACTTCTAGGCTATCAAATTCTTCAATAAGCATGTCATCACCCATCATTGAAAGTTCATGTACTCATTCAATATGACATATAAACATGTTATAAAAGCCGTTTCCAAATTCTCATACCCTAGGTACCATTTTTAAAGCTAACATGTCCACATAAAATCATGAATTCATAGTTAGAGTTTAACATGAAAATGGCTTATAAAACTTCACAATGATTCCAAAAATGAACATACACCACTTATATAAATCTATTAACATATAAGTATCATTACATATTCATACCCATAATCATATATAACATAATTCCATTAACATAAAATCACAAATCAACAACTAATACCATTTGCAAAATATGACGCACACTACACGAAACCCTTATTCCAACACACCAAACACAACCCAAATCCACACGCAATCAAACCAAACACACCCTTACTCACCCAAGTTAATTCAAAACAGCCCCAACCTTATTAAGTTTATGATTTCATGTGTCCATTTTATCATTTTATGTGACATCAATTCCATTATTTTATGTGATTCATTTTTTTGTATATCAAGCCCTAAAAGGACATCATATCACATGGCTCTAACCAAGAAACAAAAAGAACATGAAACGAGATGGAGATATGTTACCTTTCAAAAAAAATAAATTAGGAATTAGATTATTTACTTTCTATATTCTCTTCAATCACGAACTTGGTCTTGTTTCTCGACTCGATACGTTGTGTGCACTTCTAATAATTTCGGCTAGGACAATAAAAGGAAATGTGTGACACAAAATAAATGTGTATAAATTATTTTAGCATAAGGTTTATTTCCGTGTTACTTTTACTTGCTTGGGTGTTAACGATTTAAATATTTAAGTTGTAGCCGTGACGAATCATTTTAATAATTAACGTATTTTCATAAGTTCGAGATTAAAGGGTATTTGTGGTATTTCACGTGTTCGAAAAATGTGGGTTTTACAACTAGAGTATGTGAGAGAGTATCTTATGAAAAGGATTGTTCTTGTCCAAAATGTTATTCAAAAAAGTGAAGGACCACTTACTCCTGCCATCATAAAGATTTTTAGTTCAATTAAAGAAGTTGCAACACAGTATAATGTGCAATGGAATGGAGCTGATCAATTTCAAGCTAAAGGTCCATGGGGTGACCAGTGTGTGGTAAATTTGGATAAGAAAATGTGTTCATGAAGGAAGTGGGAATTTTCTGGCATACCATGTAAGCATGCAGTGGCTTGTATACATGATATGGCTGACAATGGTACAGATGTTGGAACTCCTGAAGACTGGGTTCATCCTTCTTACAAGCTTCAAACATGGATGGATGTTTATTCTCATAAGATAAATCCAGTTACAAGCAGGCAATTTTGGGCTAAGTTTGATTCTCCTACTACCTTGACTCCACCTAAATATGTTCCACATATTGCCACTTTGGTCGAGGGAACAAAAATGAAAACATCGGGTGCAAAACCAACCGATGTAAACGTCCACATTTTCTCACTTTAATTCACTATTAATTTGAAAATACGACCGTTTGCAACTTTAAACAAAAAAAACTTTTTTAAAACCAAATTTACCAATCTATAAATACCAACTTCTCCTCAAACACAATTCACCACTCACCATTTCTCATCTATATTCAATCAACCATTCTAACGAAATACCCACGAAACACAATTTATAATATGTCGTCATTCGAGCATTTATTCGGTTCTTCTTCATCTTCCGACGAGGAAGAAGTTTTTAGTGAGTTTGTGGAGTTTGCGGATTTTGCTTGGAAGGCTTACAAAGCATCACAGCCAAAAAACCGACGAAGGTACATACGTAGGGATCATGAGGGTGCTCATAATCGTTTAGTGGCGGCATACTTCTCCGAAAACCCGCAGTTCGACGCAAGAACATTCTCTCGGCGGTTCCGTATGAGCCGAGAGCTATTCACATAAATTGTTCGAGAGATAATCGATCACTCTACTTATTTTTGACAAACTCTTGATGCTAGGGGCGTACCTAGTATTAGCCCTGTAAAACCCTAAAATCTAAAACGGGTAAAAAGACTATTTTGCCCTCTGATTTTAAACTTATGAACTACGTAAAATACGTCGATGCTCATTAAATGTAATTCTAATCTAACTTATAAATGATTGACAAACCTAATATACGAGATTTATTTACGTTTACGTTTAAAAATTTCACCACATGTATATATAATTGTATTAGGCCGAAAATCTCATAAGCTACAAAATTAATACTACAATTAAAAATATTAGAGCCCAACTAAACTTGGATATGGCCCATGTTTCCTTTTCTTTTGCTCGGCTAAGAACAAAACCGTATATCACCTTCCCATCTTCCTCAAAACCCTAAAACCTGCAAAACAAAAAGAAACGGCAGAGAACTCCTCCCAAAATAATGCCTAGGGCACGTTGGGCAGCAGCAACAACAAGAGTGATCGTGATTTTTTGTGTGGTGCTCTTGTTCGTATATTCCAGTTCTTGTGTGTAAAACCGACCAAGGTACCAATCTTCTCTTTTGTTTTTCTTTTTTTTCCAGTCGACTCTCACACAAGGTTTTATACTTGTTTTGCACGTCACATCTGTTGAGGTTTCGTTTGGTTTAGACTATGGTTAAAACATGTTTTATATTGAAAGCGTGATAACCTGATGTTAAACAATATTCGAACCATGTCTTTGTTTTGCTTCGACATCATTGGTTTCAGCCATAACCATGGTTATTACTACGTATATAAGCCTTAATATCCACATTAAATGATACAATAATTCGGCCACCAAGAATGAAAACCCTATATCGTTGTTTATGATTTTATGAGAAGGGTTTTGGGTTCGTTTCTTAGCTCATTAAAATTCATAAGTATGGGCTGTGGTGATGTCGTGTTTTGAGAACCTTTAATATGTATATAAACTTGTGATTGAAGTGGTACTAATCGGGTTTAAAGAAGTAAATAGGCGCATGTATATATTAGTGTTGTAGTTTTGTTATTTCATGTGAACCTCGTTCAGGGTGTTTTGGATTAAAATGGTTATACCTTGTCTTGGATTTGTGTCGTATGTGTATGGTAAAGGTCAAAAACTTGATGTTTAAATATTGATTGAGTTAGGGGTACGTTAAATGGGTTAACATGGTGTGAATCATGCAACTTATAATGGATAAAAACAAATTCTGGAAATGGGCAGCTTTGAAGGTCGATTATGTGTGCGTGGTAACATGAGTTTTATAAATGTTGGAACCTGGGTTTTTGTGGGAAAAGTTTATTTTATGTCTTAGTTAAGTTTTCCAAGTGGTTTGGTCGGATTTGGAGTTGTCTAAGTCGTATTTTTGAATTTTACAAAATCAAGTATTAAAGCTGAGAAAACGGGTCTGAAATTTAGTTGTATTGTTTGATTTTTCATTTTCAAAACATAGGGAATTGGGAGCTCTCCTTTTACAGAAGTGATATTTAGGACATAAATGAATTTCTGGGAGTTCTGGGGATTTTTCCAAGGTGTCTAAACAGGTCCAATAAGCGTAAACTTTTAAGGTGTATTCTCTGATTACTTTCTGGACAGGTCTGGACTTGTGATTTTCCATAGGCCATTTGGCATAGATATAGAACCCACCAATTTTTGGAGACTCTTTTAACTCATATGGGAACCTCTGGGATTTTGCTTGATTTCATTTGAGCTAAGTAAGTATTTTATAAAAATCATTAAAGTCTGGTCCGAATATGAGTTTAAGAAACTGAAAGATAAAATATGATATCAATAGGTAACACACTTACAAATGCATAAGAAGCTTATAAAATGAGAATATACTTATAACTCTAAGAATGTTAATGCGATAAATCCGTTATAACTTTAATGATGCCAATAAGTATTAAATAAATCATAATTCGTGTAGATTCGTTGAAGGAGACGCGACGTTATATCTTCGTGATTCACTCGTTCGTTTGCTTTTCTCTCATTTGCGTTAAGGTACATATATTCTGACCTTTTCAGTAAAGGTTCCTTATGATGTTCTTTTCGTTAGTTTTCCTATTTTACTTATTAGGGTTTCCGATGCCATTGCTATGAACCCTTTCCTGATTGTTTGACATGTTGCTTGTCTGAACTTATGTTTTATTGAACCATGCAATATCTGATTTGAACTATATGTTAGGAAGACTTTGATATGCACATTTGTTGAACCTTATTATATTTGAATATGAACCTTATGATATGAGTTATCTGATATGTTAATTGTTGAACCTTGTGTTTGATTAGGACCTGTGTCATATCTGAAATTTTGTTTGACCTAAGTTAGTTTGACACCCGAGCCAATTATTAAACTAGTCATGGGGGTTCCATGTCCGTGTCAGTGATGCACCTCTGACATGACTCTAGGGCAGTAGAGTGAAGTTCTGCCACGTCCCTTATCTGTTATTTGTTATGAGCTCAAGTTATATTATATTATCAATATATGTTTGTGGGGCGTATGGATGCATCCTAGATCTGATCTGTTATTCGATATGATTTGTCTAGTGAATGATGTCGTGTGCAATACGCGTCTTCACAACTTCTGGGAGCTAGCTACTCCAAATTATTTTCTAAGATTATTTCTATATAGTTATGATGTTTTTGATATGATATGTTCTGGGCTCGTGGTAGTTAACTAAATCTTTATTTGTTATTTCTATGTTAAGTATTCTGATTATGATTCGGTATGTTCAAGTGTTAATAATTATGTGCTCGGCTTATTATATGTTATTATATGTGGTTATGCTTTTGCATGTTTATGTGACTACCGTCTACTATGCTAGGTTATGATTAATATGTTTAAATATGATTCACATGCTGTCATCTGATGTCATGTTAGTTTATCGTCATGTGAATTCGTTGATCTGTGAGATGAATGTGCTAGTGTGAAAGTGAGTATTCTATAAGTTTAGTATGTATAATTTGTTCAGTTAATTTTGTGAACTTTGCTTATACGTTAGTGTTTTATCTGCCTATGTGACCTGCCATGCTTAAACTCTGCTGATGTTAGGATTTGATCTGAGAACTGGTTTAGCTTATAATATCTGTTTTGATAATTGCTAATGGTTATGCTATGTTTTGTTGGGTCTATTTAATTATAGTTTGTCTACTATGTTTCTATTGGTTTGCGAGACTGCCATGTTTTGGACTGCTATTTCCGTTGCTGCGATATTGTTTGAGTGTGTTAAGTGAAGGTTAATTAATTTGTTGAATGTCATGTTTATTTTCTAGAAAGTGTTTCCGTTAGTCATTAGACTCTTCGTTTGGCTTATAAGTAATCTCTTATTCTTGATATGTTAAGTGTTTGGTTGTTCTGATGTCTTTGTGTTTGTGTCATTAATGTGCTATGAGATGTTTAAATTGTTATGTGGTTGTTTGGATTTCTGTATATTTGTGCTTCCGCAGAATCCTAAAAGATCCCTCATCATCATTTCATTTTGATTTCGTTATTTGTATATTTGTTTTGTTTAGCTTTTGTTTCGTTATATCTGTTCACTGGGCTTTGTAAGCTCAGCCGCACTTTTCTTTTCCTGCGGCAGGTATTAGGCATTCAAGATGAGCTTGTGGGATGGCTGATATGGGTTGAGAGTAGAAACTGAGAGCAAGATTTGATCATAGAGATCTTAGAATTATTTTGGTTATTTTGTTATTTATGTTTTCTTTTGGAATTTTCGTAAAGACTTTCGTTTTTGTATAGTACTTAAAGTTCTGATATGAAACTGTATTTGTGATATCTTTACCCTTGTCGGGTTGGGGTGTTACAAGCCCATTGGTCAAGTGTACTGCGGCCATTCGTCAATTGGGATACGCGGCCGTTCCTGATTCTCTTGACGAGAGTCTGGCACTTGGTGCATCCACAGCCCGTGAATGTCTTCGTAAGTTTTGCGAGGTTATCATGGAGTTATATGGTCGTGAGTATTTGTGAAGGCCCATGTATTCTGACCTTGAAAGAATATATGCTCATCACGAGCATAAGCATGGCTTTCCTGGGATGATGGGAAGCATTGATTGTACAAATCTGGGAGAGCACCAGACCTTGAATTTGAGGCTAACGATGTGGCTTATAAAAGGGGATATTATCTTATTGATGGGATATATCCACAATGGTCCGTTTTTATAAAGTCTATTTCAAATCCTCCTACGGGTGATCGTAAAAGAATATTGTACAAGAGGAGGCACGAAGCAGCAAGGAAAGATGTGGAACGGGCTTTTGGTGTGTTGAAGAAAAAGTGGAAAATGCTTAAAGTTCCTGCTCGATGGTTTTTTAGAAATGATATCCAAGATATTATGTATACATGTATCATATTACATAATATGATCATCCGACACAAGCAGCGGGCGATATGTCCTACATGGTTTGAAGATGAGGGACACCAAGATCATGATCCCTTAAGAACGCATGAAGAATCATTGGTGGTTACTCAGGAGCTAATGGACTCATCAACTCATCAAAACTTAAAATCTAATTTGGTCGAACACATTTGGAGAAATCGTCGACATCATGTCGAAGCAGTGAATCAAGTCGATAGTGACGATGACGAAGAAGATGAAGAGTTTTTGTAATGTTTTAACGTTATTTGAATTCGTATTATAATGTTTTTTTTTTAAATTCGTAGTGTAATGTTTTTTTTTTTAATTTCGTAATGCAATGTTTTTTTTTTAATTTCGTAATGCAATGTTTTTTTTTTAATTTGAATGAAATTTAAATTTAATGTTAAAAATGTTTGAATTAAAAAAAAAAAAAAAAAAAAAAAGCTTGGGTCGTTGACTGGGGCATCCGGGTTGTCCCAGGTCGCTGGAGAGAGAAAGCTGACGTGGCGCTGGATGACCCAGGTTGTCCCAGGTCACGACTGGGACCGGCCTAAGCTGTTAATGTTTTACTTTATGGTATGAACTTTTTATTTTGATTGTAGAAAGATGTATATACACTCAAATGTAAAAGAAAAGTTAAGAGGTAAGGAATATCGTCAATGTAAGTATGTCGCACAATTTTGTTATAAGGAGATGTATTGCAAAATCCGCAGTTAATCTGAAAACGAAGATGAGGCTACGAGAGTTCGAAGACCAACATGACGATCAAGTTCTCACTCAATTATAGATGAGTCTGAGAACCTTAATTTATAGGTTCGTCGTTTGAGTAACAACATCAAACACATTATTAGACAAGGTGATAAATCACAATCAAGTTGATTTGGTTCTTGTCCAAGAGGTTACAGAACACAAAGTAAAGTACAATCACGTTATCAGTTCGGAACAACACATTCAATCCAAGCTTTTGGGGCACAACACATTTGATCCAAGTAGAATCTCTAGAGTTGGCATTTGACTCGAGATGTTTATCCTTCTCCAACTTTGTGAAACTCCAATGGCATTCTTCTTCTTTCGCCAAAAATGTCACCACTAATAGAAAAGCAAGATATATTAACACCGTTTGTTTACCAAGGCTGAAAAGTTCACCTGGATAAACAAAGTGTATGGATTATTTGGCAGAAATAGTGGACCTTAAAAGCTTTTGTTGACGTCCCACATCGCTCATTAAGGAAACTTGACACATGTTTATATGTTCCACTTGGAACAAAACTCATCGCCGAGCTCAGTAACGTGAGCTTGTAACTCAGGTGAGGGCTATAAAGTGGTTGGACTGTGATCGAGCCAAGATTGGTTGTGTTAAAAAAAAAAAGATGTTGCAATATCTGGCTTGCCAAAGTCAAGAGTTGGACCTTGTTAGTGGAGCAAAGGGCTCACGGTCAGGCTTGCCATTCCAAGTCAAGAGTCGCTTTACTTACATGGTTCATAAGTAGAGGTGTTGGACCATGTGAATGGAGCGGAAGGGCTTTATTTACCTGGTTCCCTATAGTAGGCTTCACAGAGCTGCGAACACTTCTTGCTCTTGACAATAACCAGCTTGGCTCCATCTAAATGGACTTCCACTTTTTTCCTGCAAACACTTCTTGCTCTTGACAATAAACATTGCAAATCTGTCAGCTTATCTAAACTCATTAACTGATGTGCTAAACCTCTTACGAGAATTGATTCAAAGCAGTCCAACATCAATGGTTCATGAATGGATCTTGTATTAAACCTTGATTGTTAGTGGAGCAAAGGGCTCACTGGTCAGGCTTGCCATTCCAAGTCAAAAGTCGCTTTACTTACCTGGTTCCTAAGTAGAGGTGTTGGACCATGTGAATGGAGCGGAAGGGCTTTATTTACCTGGTTCCCTAGAGTAGGCTTCACAGAGCTGCGAACACTTCTTGCTATTGACAATAACTAGCTTGGCTCCATCTAAATGGACTTCCACTTTTTTCATGCAAACACTTCTTGCTCTTGACAATAAACATTACAAATCTGTCAGCTTATCTAAACTCATTAACTGATGTGCTAAACCTCTTACGAGAATTGATTCAAAGCAGTCCAACATCAATGGTTCATGAATGGATCTTGTATTAAACCCTGATTATCACAGGACAATTTCTGAAGACACTCAACTAGACCAACACAGACAATATCTCGAGAAGCTCTCTCTCCCACTGCAATTCTTGTGTGTATATACATGACAACTTGATGAAATGATCAAAACTCGCGTCATCCCAATTGCCAAGTGCTGAAAACTTAGTTGGAAATTTGTGCTTTTGGAGAAATGACAGTGGGTATAAATGAGAGGGCTTATTTGAAGAAAATACCATTGAAATTGATTCGGGTTCGAGCCTGCCAAGGTTTTTTGGGCAAGAAACACATAACCGTGTGCTAGAAGCCCTACGAGACGTTTTCGGAAATGATTAAGGTTTGATGGGGATTTGCATTTTTTTTTATGGAAGCTTGTATCATATATTGATGTGTAATTGTATATGTGTCTGTCCCTTATGCAATTAGAAATATTACAGATTTAGATTTAGAGCCACAGTTTTATAGCACCGATAAAACTAAGGTTCTCATACTCATGATTAAGTGAGTGACAACTCGATCATCATGTTGTTCTTCAAAATTAGCTCAAATTATATCTGAAATCAAAAGTAAAGATATTTTTTTGTTTGTTATTTTTCCCTTTTTACGTGTCGATAGGAAAAGGATGTAAGGCATTTGGGTCATGGTATAATGGTTATAACGTCTTGCCTTTTATATCTCTAAAATGAAAGTTTTAAAATTTCATATTCACATTTGTGTTCAGTCAAACGGGAAGCTTAGATGTAAAAAAGATTATCAATCGCGTGAAGAACTAAAACTACATATTCAGATTTAGGGTTAAAAGTATTAAATACTCCTTGTAGAGAAAACAAATAAACAGTCACGAGGTTTGAGTAACAGATTGAACCTAGCTAGTACATTTTTATTCCGAAACCTTGGTTATTATTGTAATAGTTGCAGATAGTCTGTACACAGCTTTAGTTGGAGTTGATATTCACACTTTTTAATTCGATGAATCACCGTCTAATGTCAAATAAGGTTCCCTCTAATCAGTTGATAAAAGCGACCCAATAATGAAAAAATATGAATCACCGTGTAACTCTAGTTTTTTTTCCCTTATACTCCCTCCGTCCCAAATAATTGGCCTCATTTTACTTTTTGAAGTCTTAATTTCTCAACTTTGATCCTTAATATTTTTGTATGTGTTATGTAATACTTGATGAAAATTACACCAATGAAAAAACATTTAAAGGACAATCTATTCATATATTTTGCATCAGTTATTATATAACTTAAATAAAAATATTTAAGATCAAAGTTGAGAAATTAAGACTTTAAAAAGTCAAATGAGGACAATTAATTTGGGACGGAGGGAGTATTTGATTTCATTGCAACTTACAAGCTTAGTAAACCAACCATGTATGTCTGTTCATTTTGTTGGCAAAAGAAGAAGAATATCATCAAAACGTCCACAAATTCGGAGCAGAATATATACAAGATGGATAAAGATATCTGGTTAAAAGGGGGATATGATATAAGTCACTAGAGTCGTGGTAACCCACTCGAACTTTTCATTGATGCTGATTTGAAACATTCACTGTCCACGAGATGATAAATTCACCCTAGCTTACATGGATTCATCAAACTTAGATTGTGCATAAAATTAAAAAGAAAAAAAAATGGGAGTCCATTAGAGGGAGCCAAGCTGGTTATTTGAGCCAAGCTGTTTACATACCTGTTTTTGAAGACAATGTAGCAGTAGCATCATCATTTTAAGGTTCATGTTTTGTGGGTTCATCAATCTATGGATATCGTTCAGAGATGTGTAGATTATTTGAAGGTTCAACAATTGAAAGTTTTGAAGTGGGAACTGCATAGTCTTTTATATTTTGTTAAATGTCAGTAGAACCATGTATCAGACAATGACTCCGTAGTATCCGTTATTTTTCTAGTTGCATCAAACATTGAACATATAGTTGACTCTTATAAGTCAACTTGCTAACTAGTTTGTTATGTGTAAATTTGTTTGTTTGTCATGGGTTAAATTCCGTGAGATCATACATTGTTTAGCAGTTGACTTTTATAAAGTCATACTTAACATGTCAGGTATAATGGTATAATTCGCTAAAACAATCACCCCTTTATGTGTTGATGAAATTGTCTTGTGTTAGAATTAACTAAGGTATGGTATAAATATGTGTATGGACTATAATACCCTCGACTAACTAACATAAATTAGACGTTGACCTCGGCGTTAATGGTCAAGGGACGAGTTTGACATATAAACCCCATGTTTTGGACTCCCAGCGATGAAAAAAGGAAGTTTTGGCCCATCGTGATGCGCATATACAAGTTTAGGGACGAACCGTGTATTTTACTCTTTATTTTATGAAAAAATATATCACGATTTATTGAGATATTTAGTTACTCCATATTTATTAATTTACCATGTGACACATTGGTTATACACGCCGGTTAAATCCACCAGTACAAATTTTGATGATTGCTGAAGGTACTTGTAAATCAAAAATAATGATTGTGTAAACACCAACTCTTCAGTATTATAGGTTTTGTTATGTGATAAAATACGTGTGAAACCTTAATTAGATGTTAAACACAATTCTAAAATTTGCTTCACAATAACAAAGTGTGATATTCAATATGAAAAGTGTCAAATTTGCCAAAACTGAAACATATCATTGGAATGTGTCGGAAACAATGGTTTCTTGAAGTATAGTTGGTTGAACTCAGGTAACTCTCATGATGTGATGTCATATTAAGGTAGAGTTATGAATCTTAAATGAAAAATTAGTAATTAGCGATAACTAGTTTTCATTTTCCATTCTCGGATTTTTGAAGAAAGAAGTCACTTGGCATCAAAATATTGATCAATCGATGGTGATTCTTTTTGAACTACACTTTTTTAATATGCAAAGTTCATCTTGTCGTGTACATTAGTTTATGTATAGAAGCTGACATTATCAGCTTGTCATAGCACCAAAGTGATATGAATAGACAAAGAAAAACATGATCACATATCTTTTAGTTGACTAAAATCCATGTTGAAACTGCATAAAACGATGGCAAATTTAAATACCTTACCATGTATTTCGAAAGCAGTTTCAATCTTCAATCCCACATAGAAAAAAGAAACAACATGTTGCTAGTTAATATAGAATAAACTAATGGGTAAGTATGTTCAAAGTAATATCATGTTTTCATGTGATAGATGTTATCGGTTAAATAAAAGAGTTTAACAGATTATATCTAATGCATGAAAATTCATATTAACTATTAAACTTTTTTCTTTCTTTATGTTATGAGTAACAAATAGCTTTCTTGAATGACATAAAAAAGATTACCTTTATAGAAAATTATTATTATCATTTTTCTTTTATTATTTACTAGTATTTATTTTTGTTTTTTTAAATCTTGTGTTACCATTTTTTTCCCAACCCGTAAGATAGCTGAAATTAACACGTAACCAAATACAGCCACAACACTTTGACATCGTACATTACAACCAGATTTTACCTAAAACGTAAACATTATCATGTCATCCCTTCAAAGACTTGATAGAATGTGAGTCCTAAATTAAACATGTGGTTTGAGTTTTATATTAATTTGCTTGTTGACTTTTGCTATTGTTCTTAAACTGTTAATGTTTCAAATGGAAATAGCATACTTTATGGTGTGAACTTTTTATTTTGATTGTATAAAGATGTATATACACTCATATGTCAAAGAAAAGTTAAAATGCAAGGGATATCATCAATGTAAGTATGTCGCACATTTTTGTTTCAAGCAGATGTGTTGTAAAATCCACAATTACTCTGAAAACGAAGATGAGTATGAAAACCTTAATTTATTGGCCCGTCGTTTGAGTAACAACATCCAACACATTATTAGACAAGGTGATAAAATCACAATTAAATTGAGGGTTTAAGCTATTAAATAGCCACGTACTTTCTCAAATGTTCCGATATGGTACCTGTACTTTTTTTTCAACCTGGTTAGGTAGTGTACTTTTTTTTCTGTGTCGATATGGTACCTGTACTTTCTCCAATCTACGTGGCTTGCCCAGTCACTTGGGTTTGTGTGACGTGGCTTGCCAAGTCATATGGCTTGCCTACGTGAAAAAAAAAAAAAAAAAAAAAACCTTTACGTTTTTTTTAAATCAGAAAAAAAAAACCTTTACGTTTTTTCAAATAATAGTTTCGCCAGTTAGTCCCTCCGTTAATAATAGTTTTCACCCGTTTTTGTCCGTTTTTATCCGTTTTCGTTCGTTTTTTATCCGTTTCCCCCGTTTTTTTTTACGTTTTTCATCCGTTTTCATTCGTTTTTTAAAGTTTTTGTCCGTTTTTCTTACGTTTTATCCGTTTTTCTTATGTTTTGTCCGTTTTCTTACGTTTTTATCGGTTTTCATCCATTTTTTTCCGTTTTTCTTACATTATTCTTAGATTTTTGTCCGTTTTTCTTACGTTTTGCCTGTTTTTCGTACGATTTTTATTGGTTTTCATCTGTTTTTTTTCTTTTTTTAGATTTTCTTACATTTTTCTTATATTTTTGTCCGTTATTCTTACGTTTTGTCCGTTTTTCGTACGATTTTATCGGTTTTCATCTGTTTTTTTCTTTTTTTTAGATTTTCTTACATCTTGTCCGTTTTTCTTTCGTTTTTTGTACTAATGTACGAAAAACAGATGAAAACCGATAAAAATGTACGAAAAACAGGCAAAACGTAAGAAAAACGGACAAAAATCTAAGAATAATGTAAGAAAAACGGATAAAAACGGATGAAAACCGATAAAAACGTAAGAAAACGGACAAAACATAAGAAAAACGGATAAAACGTAAGAAAAACGGACAAAAACTTTAAAAAACGAATGAAAACGGACGAAAAACGTAAAAAAAAACGGGGGGAAACGGATAAAAAACGAACGAAAACGGATAAAAACGGACAAAAACGGGTGAAAACTATTATTAACGGAGGGACTAACTAGCGAAACTATTATTTGAAAAAACGTAAAGGTTTTTTTTTTCAGATTCAAAAAAAAAACGTAAAGGTTTTTTTTTTTTTTTTTTTTTTTTTTTTTTTTTAAACGTAAATTTTTTGAAAAAAAAAATTAATTTTTTTTTTCGAAATTAAAATTTTATTATTTTTTTATTTTTTTCCACGTAGGCAAGCCACGTCACACAAACTCAAGTGACTTGGCAAGCCACGTATTTGGAGAAAGTACAGGTACCATATCGACACAGAAAAAAAAGTACACTACCTAACCAGGTTGAAAAAAAAGTACAGGTACCATATCGGAACATTTGAGAAAGTACGTGGCTATTTAATAGCTTAAACCCACCCTTAAATTGATTTGGTTCTTGTCCAATAAGCTATGGAACACAAACTAAAGTGTTATAGTTCAGAACAACACATTCGATCCAAGTAAGGTATTCGATCCAAGTAAGGTATGTCAGAAGTTTGGGTAGATTTATCAACTCATGGAAAGCAAATGCTTCGAAGCTTCTGAGGCACAACGCATTTGATCCAAGCAAGGACGAAGCTTGAACCATATTATTAGAGGGGCCAAATTACTGAATAAGAAAGTTTAGCACTACCTCAATGTACAATTTACATTACCGACAAAAAACTTTGGAGGGGCCAAGGCCCACCCTTGCCTCATACAAGCTCCGTCCTTGGATCCAAGTACAATATCTAGAGTTGCCATTTGACTCGAGATCTTTATCCTTCTCCAACTTTGTGAAATCGCAGTGACATTCTTCTTCATTCACCAAAAAATGTCACTACTAATAGAAAAGCAAAATTTATTAACACCTGTTTATTTACCAAGGTTGAAAAAGTTCACCTTCATAAACAAAGTGAATGGATTATTTCGCACAAATAGTAGACGTTAAAAGCTTTTATTCACATCCCACATCGCCCAATAAAGAAACTTATCACATATTTATATAGAACACTTGGAGCCAAACTAATCGTCGAGCTTAATAACGTGAGCTTTTAACTCGAGTGAGGGCTTTAAAGTGGGATGGACTGTGATGGAGCAAAGATTGGTTGGGTCAAGCTCTTGCAATATCTGGCTTGCCCATTCCAAGTTGAGAGTTGGACCATGTGTTTTGAGCGAAAGCTCGGGCCACTTGGTTCCTGAGTAGAGGGCAATGCGTTAGGCTCTGGTTTAACAGAGCTGCGAAAACTTCTCGCTTCTGACAGTGGAAGGATAACGAGTCGGTGCTCTCTTGACCCAAATAACCAGCTCTGCTCCTTCTAAAGGACTCCCATTCCCCCCCTCCTTCATGAATGCCACAATCTAAGTTTGATGAATCCATGGAAGCTAGGGTGAATTTATCATCGTCGAGCTTAGTAACGTGAGCTTTTAACTCGAGTGAGGGCTTTAAAGTGGGATGGACTGTGATGGAGCAAAGATTGGTTGGGTCAAGCTCTTGCAATATCTGGCTTGCCCATTCCAAGTTGAGAGTTGGACCATGTGTTTTGAGCGAAAGCTCGGGCCACTTGGTTCCTGAGTAGAGGGCAATGCGTTAGGCTCTGGTTTAACAGAGCTGCGAAAACTTCTCGCTTCTGACAGTGGAAGGATAACGAGTCGGTGCTCTCTTGACCCAAATAACCAGCTCTGCTCCTTCTAAAGGACTCCCATTCCCCCCCTCCTTCATGAATGCCACAATCTAAGTTTGATGAATCCATGGAAGCTAGGGTGAATTTATCATCGTCGAGCTTAGTAACGTGAGCTTTTAACTCGAGTGAGGGCTTTAAAGTGGGATGGACTGTGATGGAGCAAAGATTGGTTGGGTCAAGCTCTTGCAATATCTGGCTTGCCCATTCCAAGTTGAGAGTTGGACCATGTGTTTTGAGCGAAAGCTCGGGCCACTTGGTTCCTGAGTAGAGGGCAATGCGTTAGGCTCTGGTTTAACAGAGCTGCGAAAACTTCTCGCTTCTGACAGTGGAAGGATAACGAGTCGGTGCTCTCTTGACCCAAATAACCAGCTCTGCTCCTTCTAAAGGACTCCCATTCCCCCCTCCTTCATGAATGCCACAATCTAAGTTTGATGAATCCATGGAAGCTAGGGTGAATTTATCATCGTCGAGCTTAGTAACGTGAGCTTTTAACTCGAGTGAGGGCTTTAAAGTGGGATGGACTGTGATGGAGCAAAGATTGGTTGGGTCAAGCTCTTGCAATATCTGGCTTGCCCATTCCAAGTTGAGAGTTGGACCATGTGTTTTGAGCGAAAGCTCGGGCCACTTGGTTCCTGAGTAGAGGGCAATGCGTTAGGCTCTGGTTTAACAGAGCTGCGAAAACTTCTCGCTTCTGACAGTGGAAGGATAACGAGTCGGTGCTCTCTTGACCCAAATAACCAGCTCTGCTCCTTCTAAAGGACTCCCATTCCCCCCCTCCTTCATGAATGCCACAATCTAAGTTTGATAAATCCATGGAAGCTAGGGTGAATTTATCATCGTCGAGCTTAGTAACGTGAGCTTTTAACTCGAGTGAGGGCTTTAAAGTGGGATGGACTGTGATGGAGCAAATATTGGTTGGGTCAAGCTCTTGCAATATCTGGCTTGCCCATTCCAAGTTGAGAGTTGGACCATGTGTTTTGAGCGAAAGCTCGGGCCACTTGGTTCCTGAGTAGAGGGCAATGCGTTAGGCTCTGGTTTAACAGAGCTGCGAAAACTTCTCGCTTCTGACAGTGGAAGGATAACGAGTCGGTGCTCTCTTGACCCAAATAACCAGCTCGGCTCCTTCTAAAGGACTCCCATTCCCCCCCTCCTTCATGAATGCCACAATCTAAGTTTGATGAATCCATGGAAGCTAGGGTGAATTTATCATCTCATGGACAGTGAACGTTTCAAATCAGCATCAATGAAAAGTGGCAGTGGGTTACCACGGCTCTACGCGCTCTTAAAGAATCATGGTTATTACACCAACGTATATAATTGTCAAATGGGATTATGATACTTCTTCAATTTCCATAATTTTTTAAGTTCCAAAAACAAGTGGTGTTAACAGTTCATAACTGAAAGAAAAAGAAAAAATTTCATATGTACAAAATTTCATAGGTACAAGAAGTCAAGTCGTGTGGGAAAAGTTATGGACAAGTGGGATTTACCTTGTTCTCTTATGCATAATCATGTTTTGCTCTAAATAATAGTTTAGAGAATTACAAGTATTCGCATGAAAATTCATAGTAACTCTATAACATTTTATTTTTTATTTTATTTTATTATTTATTTATTTATTATTATTATTTTTAATACTACTATCTATTGAGAAACTGAGAGGAGATAAAGTTGTAGTATTCTTGTTAAAATGAAATGATACAATACAAGAGGTTTTTATACAGTCAATACTTTGACTACAAAAGTCAACTAACTAAACTAACTATGGTTATTCTAAAATGACTGCTTGAACAAAAATATACATCTATAAGAAACTACAATCACATAAACTCTTGTGGTGGTGGAGATAGTTTGTTGAGAGTATAGTGTTGATCACTTTTGACTTGTGTAGAACTGTATCTCCATTACCCCCCCTGCAAGTTGGCAGTGTGTATGGATCACACAAGCCATACTTGGATATGCAATTATGAAAGGGAGATCTGCTTAAACCTTTAGTGAGAGCATCAGCAACCTGGTGATGAGATGGAACAAAGGTAGGCAGAATAGTACCATTCTTGATTTTTTCTCTAACAAAATGACAATCTATCTCTATGTGTTTTGTCCTTGCATGTTGAATGGGATTGGAAGCTAGAGCAATAGATGATTGATTGTCACAGTAAATAGGAACTGAGCTTGTTGTAGGCAGTTGAAGATCTTTGAGGAGACTGAGAAGCCAAGTTATCTCACATGTACAGTCTGCCAATGCTCTATACTCTGCTTCTGTGGAAGATCTTGAGACCACTGATTGCTTTTTAGATTGCCAGGAAATAAGATTTGAACCAAGAAAGATGCAGAATCCAGTAACTGATCTTCTTGTGGTTGAACAATTGGCCCAGTCACTATCACAATAGGCCTTAAGTTGAAGATTGGAAGTAGATGAGATGAAAAGACCCTGGCCTGGACAAAGCTTGATATACCTGAGAACCTTGAGTAGGGCCTGCCAATGAGGTGTTCTGGGATTGTGGCTGAACTGACTTAGAGCATGTGCTGCATAGGATAAATCTGGTCTTGTAATGGTGAGATACAAGAGTTTGCCCACAGTGGCTCTATAAAGTGAAGGATCAGGGATAGGTTCTCCATCTGTATCATTTAACTTGATGATAGGATCAATAGGAATATGAGAGGGTTTCAGGTCAAGAACATTAGCACTATGAAGAAGTTCCAAAGCATATTTCCTTTGAGACATTGTGATCCCCTGTTTATTCCTCAAAAATTCAATCCCCAAGTAATAGTTAAGTTGTCCCAAATCCTTGATACTGAAGGTGAGATCTAGTTGATGTTTAAAATGATTGATAAGAGTAAGATTGTTGCCTGTCAGAAGGATGTCATCAACATAGATCACCAAAGCTAGAAAATCAGTGCCCTTTTTGTATGTAAGTAAAGAAGTGTCTGTATAACTTTGTGTGAAACCATGACTGAGAAGGAAGGAGGTGAGCTTGGAGAACCATTGTCTATTTGCCTGTTTCAATCCATAAAGAGATTTTTGTAATTTGCAGACTGGATTTGGAATGGATGAGGGTGGTTTGTAGCCTTGGGGTAGCACCATATAGACTTCCTCATGAAGGTCCCCATGTAGAAAAGCATTGTTGACATCTAATTGAGCAATATGCCAATTATGATGAACAGCAGCAACTAACAAAGTCCTGATGGTCACCATCTTTGCAACTGGTGCAAAAGTTTCTGTATAATCAGTGCCCTCCTGTTGGGTATATCCTTTTGCTACCAGCCTAGCTTTGTGTTTCTCAACAGTGCCATCAGAATGATATTTGACCTTGAAAACCCATTTGTTGCCTATGGCCCTCTTTCCTGGTGGTAAGGTGGTAACTTCCCATGTGTTGTTGATGTGTAGAGCTTGAAGTTCCTTGTTCATTGCATCTCTCCATCTAGGATCTTTAGAAGCCTGGGTATATGAATGTGGTTCTACTGATCTATTGATTGCATTGATGAAATGTCTGTGAATTTTGGATTTGATGTTATGATAGTTAATGTATTTGGAATGATGGAACTTGATAAATGATTGAGTGGTGTGTTTGAGTTTTGGGAAGTGAACTTGAAAATCATGAAATTTGTTTGGAAGGTGAGAAGTTCTGGTGGACTTTCTGAGAGGTGGTGGAGGTGGTGTTGGTGGTGATGTATGATCAGAAGAAGAGGAGGGAATGTCTTGTGGTATGGAAGTAGTGATGTGGTCAGTGTGAGAGATGGAGTCAGTGCACAAGGGTGGTGAAGGTGGGTTAACCATGGGTGGATTGGTTGATGATGGTTCAACTGGTGGTGGAGAAGTGATTGAAGTAGATGGTGGATCTGATGATGTAGATGTTGGTGAAGAATTGAGTGGATCAGGTGGTTCAGGGGAAGGAATGGTAATGGGAACAGATTGTGGTGGAAAATATGAAGGTGTGGGTAAAACTGAGGTGTGTGAAGGTGAAGTTGTGGATGGTTTGTTGTGAAATGGGAAAATTGATTCATTGAATCTTACATGTCTACTAACAAAAGTTTTGTGAGTAAGGGTATCATAAAGTAAGTAACCTTTCTGTGTGGTTGGGTATCCAATGAATATACATGGTTTGGCTCTGGGTTCAAATTTGTCATGTGGGTGTTGATGTGCAAGTGCTTGGCATCCAAAAATTTTCAAGTGATGAAGTGGAGGTGGTGTGTTATACAGTAGTTCATAGGGACTTTTATGGTTTAATGGTTTACAAGGTAGTCTATTAATGAGGTAGGTGGCTGTGAGTAGGCAATAGCCCCAAAAGTGAATGGGTAGATTAGCTTGGAATCTCAATGCTCTGGCCATTTCTAAAAGGTGTTTGTGCTTTCTTTCAACTCTAGAATTTTGTTGTGGAGTATAGGGGCATGAAGTTTGATGAATAATGCCATGTGTGTGGAAAAATGTTGTTAATGACTGATTAATGAATTCTGAACCATTGTCACTTCTGATTGTTTTTAAGGTTGTGTTGAAATGATTCTTAACAAAGGCTGAAAACATTTTGATGTTGGATGTGGTGTGATCTTTGGATGGTAAAAGATATGTCCATGTGGCTCTTGAGTAATCATCAACTATGGTTAAAAAATATTTGCATTGATTCACAGTTGGGTATTTGTAAGGACCCCAAAGGTCAACATGAATTAGTTCAAACAGAGTAGTTGCATGAGATGTACTTGAAGGAAAAGATAAAGCATGTTGTTTAGCTAAAGGACATATATCACAAGTATTTGGATTACAAAGTTGAGAAATGGAAATATGTTTGATTTGTTGAATAACAGTTGGTGAGGGATGACCAAGTCTTGAGTGCCAAAGAGCAAAGTTGTTGTTATTGATGGAGAGAATGGTGGATGTAGTGGTTGAAGGTTCCTGCTTGATGATGTAGAGACCATTATAGAGGCTGCCATGAGCAATCCTCTTGTGGTTGTCCTGGAAATAACATGAAAATGGAGTGAAAAGTATGGAAAGTGGTATGTGAGTGCCTAGTTTGCTCACTGACAATAGATTGTAGGAGAAGGTAGGTATGTAAAGGACTTCATGTAAGGTTATGGCTGAGTTTATGTGCACTGATCCCATCTGTGTAACTTGTGTGTGTTGACCATTAGGTAATGTGACAAATATGGGTTGGGTACAAATGTGGACATTATGCATAAGAGTGAGAGAAATACAAACATGATCAGTAGCCCCACTATCAACTACCCAGAGAGTCTTATGATGAAGTAAGACAGATGCAATAATCTTGTACCTTCTAGCAGTTATGTGGGATGCAACAAGCTTATATGTTCTGATAGTAAAACTAGCCACAAGTTTAGGTTTACCTTCTGAATTAGCCTGTGGAAAGTCTGGATTATCCTTGTTGTTCTGCATCATAAGCATCATCTGATTCAACTGATTTTGTAGTTGATCCATTCTGGCATTCATTGCTGCATCAGTTTGCTGGTTAGCACCACTTGCTGTCCCCACATTTGTCCCATGAGCCATAGTCAAATTGACACTTCTGAAAGCCTGATTGCCCTGTCTTTGTGGTGTAGGTGGTGGCTTGTATTTTCCATGAAGAGGATGACCAGCTGGGTATCCCACCAACTGATAACATTCTTCTTTCATATGACCTTCTTTTCCACAATTTCCACATAAAATTCCCTTCTTAAAAATACTCCTTCTTACTGTAGACTCATTGCTGTTTGTGTTCTTAACTGATGACTCCCTTTGTGAATAGTTTCTACCAGACCTGATGTGGTTGTTGTTGTTAGTGAAAGAAGTTCTGAAACGGTTTGATTGAGCTGAAAGTGCTGTGGCAGTGGGAATCACAGTTGTGTGCATTTCTCTTTGTTTTTCTTCTTGTCTTATCATGCTATAAGCCTTAGCAACACTAGGCATAGGATTCATGAGTAAGATTTGACCCCTGATATTTGCATAGCATTCATCTAAACCCATTAAGAACTGAATAAGCCTTTTTCTTTGATCCCTCTCACCATTGATTCTCCCATTTTCACAAGTGCAAGTACATACACACATATACGGTGCTTCCAAAGAATCATATTCATCCCATAGACCTTTCAATTTCTGATAGAAAATCTCAATACTAGTGTTGTTTTGTTTCAATTGAACTAAATCATTTGTGAGTTGATACACTCTGTGTCCATCTAATTGGGAGTAATGTTCTTGCAACTCATGCCACAAATCAAAAGCAGTGTTTACAAAGCTTAATGAGTTACTTATCTGTTCAGAAATTGTATTGAGTAACCAAGAAATGATCATGTCATTTGTCCTTTCCCACAAAGGTCTGATGTTGGAGCTCATACTGGGTTCTTCAAATTCACCATTGACAATCTTCATCTTGTTCTTAGCATTCAAGGCTATCATCATGGATCTTTTCCAGGATCCGTAATTATCTGAACCAGTTAACTTCTTTGAAATCAAAATCAATCCTGGATGATCTTGTGGATGTAAGTAAAGTGGATGATATGGTGATGTGACATCATCTTCTGATGATGGAGTAGATGATGAGGGAGTAGATGAGTTTGTGTTTTGATTATTGATCGTCATTGTGATTGAAAGATCAATCGGAGTTTGTTGTGTTGTCGGAAAAAACAGTTATTTGATCGGAATTATTGATTGTATTGGATAATGATGATGAATCTTGATTATGTGGTTGTTTTGTTATTTGATTGTTGTGATTTTGAGTGGATGGCAGCGGAGTTATGATGGTTTTGATGGCGGAATTGTGGTGGGTTAGCAGTTATTGTCACCGGAGTTTGTTGAGAAGTTGTTGGAATGTGGAAGAGTTTGTTATTGACGGTTATGAGCCACCAGAGATGGTGGTGGCTCTGATACCATATTGAGAAACTGAGAGGAGATAAAGTTGTAGTATTCTTGTTAAAATGAAATGATACAATACAAGAGGTTTTTATACAGTCAATACTTTGACTACAAAAGTCAACTAACTAAACTAACTATGGTTATTCTAAAATGACTGCTTGAACAAAAATATACATCTATAAGAAACTACAATCACATAAACTCTTGTGGTGGTGGAGATAGTTTGTTGAGAGTATAGTGTTGATCACTTTTGACTTGTGTAGAACTGTATCTCCATTACTATCAAATATCTTTAACTCTTCTAATTTTGTAGTTTATTTTTAGCTATAAAGTTATATAGGGTATATTTTCATTGTAACATTAATACGTTTTTGTTAACTTTATTTTCCTTTTATATTTAACATCAAAACTTTTCTAAATTAAGGCCACACACTTTTCCCCTGAAACAATCGAGTGTAATAATGCGCTTAAAAAGTGAGCTAAGGACATAAATAAGATTACTTTTGTAGATATTAATGCTGATAATTGTGATATTAATTTTCTGTTACAGTTTTTTTTTTTTCAACACATAAGATAGCTGAAATTAACACGTAACCAAATACTTTGTGACATCTGCTTGTTGATCTTTGCAACTGATCTTAAACTGTTAATGCTTCATATGAGTCTAGTATACTTAATGGTACGAGCTTTTTATTTTGATTGTATAAAGATGTATATACACTCAAATTTAAAAGAAAAGTTAAAAGGTAAGGGATATTGTCAATGTAAGTATGTCCCACATTTTTGTTTTAAGCATATGTATTGTAAAATCCACAATTTACTCTGAAAGTGAAGATGAGGCTACGAGAGTTCGAAGACCAACATGACAATCAAGTTGTCACTCACTTACTGATGAGTATGAGAACCTTAACTTATAGGTCCGTCGTTTGAGTAACAACATCCAATACATTATTAGGCAAGGCGATAAATCACAATCAAGTTGATTTGGTTCTTGTCCAAGAGGTTATAGAACACATATTAAAGTACAATCATGTTATCAGTTCGAAACAACACATTCGATCCTAGTGATATGTGAGAAGTTTGGGTGGATTTATCACCTCATGGAAAGGGAATGCTTCAAAGCTTCTAAGGCACAACACATTTGATCCAAGTACAATATCTAGAGTTGCCATTTGACTCGAGATCTTTTTCCTTCTCCAACTTTGTGAAATCCCAGTGACATTTTTCTTCTTTCGCCAAAAAATTTCACTACTAATAGAAAAGCAAAATTTATAAACACCGTTTGTATAGCAAGGATGAAAAAGTTCACCCACATAAACAAAGTGTATATCGATTATTTGGGAGAAATAGTAGACGTCAAAAGCTTTTATTCACATCCCACATCGCCCAATAAAAAAACTTATCACATATTTATATAGACCACTTGGAGCAAAACTCATTCCCGAGCTTAGTAACGTGAGCTTGTAACTCGAGTGAGGGCTTTAAAGTGGGATGGACTGTGATTGAGCCAAGATTGGTTGGGTCAAGCTGTTGCAATATCTGGCTTGCCCATTCCAAGTCGAGAGGTGGACCATGTGGTTTGAGCGAAAGCTCGGGCCACTTGGTTCCTAGAGTAGAGGGCAATGCGTTAGGCTGGTTTCACAGAGCTGCGAAAACTTCTCGCTCTTGACAGTGGAAGGATAACGAGTCGGTGCTCTCTTGACCCAAATAACCAGCTCGGCTCCCTTCTAAAGGACTCCCACTTTTTTTTTTTTTTTTTTTCATGAATGCCACAATCTAAGTTTGATGATCCGTGTAAGCTAGGGTGAATTTATCATCTCATGGACAGTGAACGTTTCAAATCAGCATCAATGAAAAGTGGCAGTGGGTTACCACGGCTCTACGCGCTATTAGAGAATCATGGTTATTACACCAACGTATATAATTGTCTAGTGACTTAGATCATATCCCCCTTTTAACTTGTTTTTCAGCAAAAAAGGTAACCATTTGACCAGATATCTTTATCCATCTTGTATATTTCCTGCTCCGAATTTTTGGACGTTTTGATGATATTCTTCTTCTTTTGCCAACAAAATGAATAGATAAACATCGATGGTTTACTAAAGCTTGTAAGTTGTAATGTTCATGTAATATATCAAATATGTTTTTTCTTAAGAACCCAAGTGGTGTCAAATGGAATTATGATACTTCTTCAATTTCCATAAATTTTATGTTCCAAAAACAAGCGGTGTTAACAGTTCATAACTGAAAGAAACAAAACAATTGCATATGTAAAAAATACTTGCTAAGATCAGCAGACAAGAAAAAAAGAAACAGTTACGGCAGCGGTTTAGGTGAAAAAAGTTGGACCATTGCTCGATTTGTGCGTGTCATTCCAGTTTGCTGATTTTATGGGATAAGCGATTTGACAGTATCACTATTTTAGTTATTAGAGAAGACCTGCAATAATTATATTATTCTAAAAATACAATGATTCATACTTTTTCATTATTGGGTCGCTTTTATCAACTGATTAGAGGCAACCTCATTTGACATTAGATGGTGATTCATCAAATTAAAAAGTGTGAATATTATCTCCAACTAAAGTTGTGTACATACTATCTGCAACTATCACAGTAATAACCAAGGTTTCCGAATAAAAACGTACTAGGTTCAATCTGTTACTCAATCCTCTTGACTGTTTATTTGTTTCCTCTACAAGGAGTATTTAATACTTTTATTCCTAAATTTGAATATGTAGTTTTAGTCCTTCACTCGATTGATCATCTTTTTTACATCTCAGCTTCCAGTTTGACTGAACACAAATGTGAATATGAAGTTTAAGAACTTTCATTTAGAGATATGAAAGGCGCAATCGTTATAACCATGATACCATGACCCAAATGCCTTACATCCATGTCCTATCGACACGTAAAAAGGGAAAAATAACAAACAAACAAAAAAATCTTTCCTTTTGATTTCCGATATAATTTGCTCTAATTTTGAAGAACAACATGACGATCGAGTTGTCACTCACTTAATCATGAGTATGAGAACCTTAGTTTTATCGGTGCTATAAAATGTGGCTCTAAATCCACATCTGTAATCTTTCTAATTCCATAAGGGACAAACACATACACAATCACACATCAATACATGATACAAGCTTTCATAATGCAAGTTCCAATCAAACCTTAATCAGTTTCGAAAACGTCTCATAGGGCTTCTAGCACACGGTTAGCTGTTTCTTTCCCGAACAACCTTGGCGGGCTAGAACCTGAATCAGTTTCAATGGCAATTTCTTCAAACAAGCCCTCTCATTTATACCCACTGTCATTTCTCCAAAAGCATGAATTTCCAACTAAGTTTTCAGCACTTGGCAATTGGGATAACGTGAGTTTTGATCATTTCATCAAGTTGTCATGTTTCTATACACACAAGAATTGCAGTGGGAGAGACAGCTTCTCGAGATAGTCTGTGTTGGTCTAGTTGAGTGTCTTCATAAATTGTCATGTGATAATCAGGGTTAAATACAAGATCCATTCATGAACTGCTTTGAATCAATTCTAGTAAGAGGTTTGGCGCATCAGTTAATGAGTTTAGATAAGCTGACAGAATTGTAATGTTTTAACTTTTAAGACTTCTCCTATTGGTAACTCAGCAATGTATGGTACTATGGCCTACTCTTCAGTATGAAATCTGCAACTGATCTTGCGCGTTTCGTTTCAAGTTTTTTTGTTTGATACATTAACCATATTACAAAACAATGTTATACTAGAATTGGAGGGGTGAGCCAGGCCAAGGCAATAGTGCAACTCCAAGGCGACTCGCAAAGACCCCAATAGCAAGCTATTGAGATGGGTCTTTCCCCATAAAAAATAAGATTAATATCGAGTGAGCCGATGGCTCACATATCAGATATTAAACTGATAAGAACAGATACTACACTTGATCTTAGCCAAAAGGCCGAGAAAGGTATTCCTTGTATCTCCTTGGGCCTTGGTTGTTATAGCAGTATCCTTTTACTTAGTTTCTTTGGTCAAGCGATGTGGGATGCATACCAGTTAACCTTTAGTTCTCTACTTTGACTGCTTTATACATGTCAGTAGTGCTTTGCCTTAATCAATGTGAATTATTAATTTCATACAAAAGTTTCAGCTGCACACTACGCGGATCAATCTATTCAGAAAGTTTGTCATTACATCTTCCTATGAGGACCCTTTTCTTTAGCAATCAAACTTCCTTTTTGCTTGACGGACTTCAATTAGTTATTCTCAATGTGAAACCATAGGGAAAATTGACTCTATTAGTTTTGTACTTTCACACTTTTTCCTAGTCAAACTACTCTACAATTATACACTACAAACTAGTCACTGTACTTCAAAAAATTTGTTAATTTTTTCATCGAACTTTTGTATAGTTATTCCAGACATTCCACACCTGATTCACAACTAGCTAAAAAGTGATGATGTGTATCCTACATAATAGCCCATAACAACAACTAACCAATAATAATGTAGATAGATAATGTTAACTTTCATAACATATAACCACATTCTCCCTGCTAAGAACTCTAATAACCTTAACCAGAGAAACTTTATTTACATTGTTCCTTCCGCTAGAACCACATAATTATCATCATAGAAAAGGTTCACTCAATGTTGTGTGTCTTCCAAACTTTAATACTAAGAATCTAATATTTCCAAACTTCATATACAAAAGGCCATAAGGGGCCGTTCTTCGTCAAACAAGTTCCTTCGGCCGAATGTTAATAAGATTTGGAAGGTTCAATACTTGGAGAGTTGGAGGTTCTTTATATCATTTGCAATAATCTTGGTTGACCCTAAGCTCGGTGATTTCAGCTTCTTTAATGACTTAAAATGCTGCAATCCACTACTTGTTACTCGCGAATTCGATAAGTTTAGAGATATCAACTGACTCAGACTTACATTCAAAGTGATCCACAGTCAATTAAGCCAACAGTTCCCACGTATAGCGATACATTAGTTTATGTATAGAAGGTGGCATTATTGGCTTATTGGTCATAACACTAAAGTGATATGAATAGACAAATCAAAACACGATCGTATATTTTTTAGGTATCTAAAATCCATGTTGAAACTGCATAAGTCGACGACGAATTTACCTAACTATCTTTATCGGAAATAGTTTTAACCTTCAATCCCACAGAGAATAAAGAAATAAATGTTGCTAGTAAATATAGAATAGAATAATGGGTTGTGTATGTTCAAAGTAATATGATGTTTGCAAAATCCTTTTGTGATGAGGCTAAATAAAAGAGTTTAGCCAAACTGCACAAGAACTTTGAAAATTCGTATTAACTCTTTAACCTTTTTCCTTCTTTTATGTTATGAGTAACAAATATCTTTTAACTCTTCTAATTTTTTTTGTTTATTTTTAGCTTTAAAGTTATATAGAGTATATTTTTATTCTAACATTAATACGTTTTAAATTTCTTTTTCCTTTATATTTAACATCATAACTTTTCTTAAAGAAGGCCACATACTTTTCCCCTGAAAGAATCGAGTGTAATAATGCTCTTTCAGCTAAGGACATAAAAAAGATTACGTATATAGAAAATTGATGCAAATGACATTTTTATAAATCTTGTGTTATCATTTTTTTTTCAAATGCAGCCACAACAACTGTGTCATCGTACATTACAACCACATTTCACCAAAAACGTAAACATTATCATGTCATTCCAATTAAAGACATGATAGAATGTGAGTCCTAAATTAAACATGTCTTTTGGGCTTTATATTGATTCTAAGGAAATACTTTGTGACATTTGCTTGTTGACCTTTGCCAATGTTCTTAAACTGTTAATGTTTCAAATGGAACTAGTATACTTTATGGTATGAACTTTTTATTTTGATTGTATGGTATATACACACAAATGTAAAAGAAAAGTTAAGAGGTAAGGAATATCGTCAATGTAAGTATGTCGCACAGTTTTGTTATAAGGAGATGTATTGTAAAATCCGCAGGTACTCTGAAAACGAAGATGAGGCTACGAGAGTTCGAAGACCAACATGATGATCAAGTTCTCACTCAATTATAGATGAGTCTGAGAACCTTAATTTATAGGTTCGACGTTTGAGTAACAACATCAAACACATTATTAGACAAGGTGATAAATCACAATCAAGTTGATTTGGTTCTTGTCCAAGAGGTTACGGAACACAAAGTAAAGTACAATCACGTTATCAGTTCAGAACAACACATTCGATCCAAGTATGGTATGTCAGAAGTTTGAGTGGATTTATCACCTCATGGAAAGTGAATGCATCAAAGCTTTTGGGGCACACCACATTTGATCCAAGTAGAATCTCTAGAGTTGCCATTTGACTTGAGATCTTTATCCTTCTCCAACTTTGTGAAACTCCAGTGGCATAAACAAAGTTCACCCACATAAACAAAATTTATAAACACTGTTTGTATACCAAGGATGAAAAAGTTCACCCGCATAAACAAAGTGTATCGATTATTAGAAATAGTAGACCTTAGAAGCTTTTGTTGACGTCCCACATCGCTCATTAAAAAAACTTGACACATGTTTATATGTTCCACTTGGAACAAAAGTCATCGTCGAGCTCAGTAACGTGAGCTTGTAACTCAAGCGAGGGCTATAAAGTGGTTGGACTGTGATGGAGCCAAGATTGGTTGGTTGTGTTAAAAAAATAAGATGTTTCAATATCTGGCTTGTCATTTCCAAGTCAAGAGTTGGACCTTGTTAGTGGAGCAAAGGGCTCACTGGTCAGGCTTGCCATTCCAAGTCAAGAGTCGCTTTACTAACCTGGTTCCTAAGTAGAGGTGTTGGACCATGTGAATGGAGCGGAAGGGCTTTATTCACCTGGTTCCCTAGAGTAGGCTTCACAGAGCTGCGAACACTTCTTGCTCTTGACAATAACCAGCTTGGCTCCATCTAAATAGACTTCCAGTTTTTCCCCCCTGCAAACACTTCTTGCTCTTGACAATAAACATTTCAAATTTGCCAGCTTATCTAAACTCATTAACTGATGTGCTAAACTTCTTGCTCTTGACAATAAACATTTCAAATCTGCCAGCTTATCTAAACTCATTAACTGATGTGCTAAACCTCTTACGAGAATTGATTCAAAGCAGTCCAACATCAATGGTTCATGAATGGATCTTGTATTAAACCCTGATTATCACAGGACAATTTGTGAAGACACTCAACTAGACCAACACAGACAATATCTCAAGAAGCTATCTCCCACTGCAATTCTTGTGTGTATAGAAACTGGACAACTTGATGAAATGATCAAAACTCATGTCATCCCAATTGCCAAGTGCTGAAAACTTAGTTGGAAATTTGTGCTTTTGGAGAAATGACAGTGGGTATAATTGAGAGGGCTTATTTGAAGAAAATACTGAAGAAGTTTGAGAGAAAATGAAATGATCATTATTGGAGGGAAAAAGTAGTTACAAAATGATAATTCTTGATTACTCAAATGAGAATTACATCTACTCTATATATACAAGGGTTAAGCTTCTAGAAACATTATAGAACTACTAACATTACATTCTATTACAATTCACTTGAGCTTGGTATAGTAATTTGTGCTTGGATGGGAGAGTTGACTTTTGCTTTGACTCCATCTTTGACTTTTCTTTTGACCTTTGGATATTGTTGATTTGATGAGTTGCTGTTGTTGGATCTTTGATACCTCCATTACCCCCCCCCCCCACCCACAAGTTGGCAGTGTGAAAGGATCACAAGTGCCAAACTTGTTGATACAATTGTAATGTAGAACTTTAGGTAATCCTTTGGTTAAAACATCTGTTGCTTGGAAATTTGTAGGGATGTAGGAAGGTATGATTTGGTGATCCTTAATCTTATCTCTGACAAAATGACAATCGATCTCAATGTGTTTAGTTCTGGCATGAAGAACTGGATTGGAAGCAAGTGCAATAGCAGATTCATTGTCACATAAGATAGGAACAGGCTGAGATATTTTGAGGTTGAGATCTTGTAGTAAGCATTTGAGCCAAGTAATCTCACAAGTGCAATCTGCTAGAGCTCTATACTCTGCTTCTGTGGATGATCTTGAGACAACAAGTTGTTTCTTTGAAATCCATGAGATGAGACAGCTTCCAAGAAAGATAGCATACCCTGTAACTGATCTTCTAGTGATTGGACAAGCTGCCCAATCACTGTCACAATATGCTGAAAGAGATAGAGTATTATCCTTTGGAAAATGTAAACCTTGTCCAGGACATAGCTTGATGTATCTCATGACCCTTAGTAATGCTTTCATATGGATAGTGGTTGGGTTATGAGAAAATTGACTGAGAACTTGTGCAACAAAGGAGAGATCAGGCCTGGTGATTGTGAGATAGATGAGTTTTCCAACTAATGTTCTGTAGAGAGAAGAATCAGGTAATGGTTCACTGGATTCATCATTGAGAGTGACAGTGGGATCCAGTGGTGTGATAGCAGGCCTTTCATTGAGAACACCAGCATGTTGAATAAGTTCTAAAGCATACTTCCTTTGGGATAAAACAATACCAAGTGAATTTCTAAGGATTTCAATGCCTAGATAATAATGTAGTGGGCCAAGATCCTTGATGCTGAACTTTTGATGAAGTTGTTGTTTGATAGAATTAATGAGAACTTGATCATTGCCTGCTAAGAGAATATCATCCACATAAACAAGAAGGGCAATGAATTGATGTCCTTGAGTAAGAGTGAAGAGAGAGGTATCAGCGTAACTTTGTTGAAAATGGAGAGATTGTAAGAACACTGTAAGTTTGTTGAACCATTGTCTATTTGCTTGTTTAAGTCCATAGAGAGACTTGGTTAGTTTACACACAGAATTGGGTGGAAGGTCTTTTGAGTAGCCTTGAGGAAGTTTCATATAAACCTCTTCATGTAAATCTCCATGTAGAAAGGCATTGTTGATATCCAGCTGCTCAATAAACCAATTATGATGGACAGAAATAGCTAAGAGAGCTCTAACACTAACCATCTTTGCAACAGGAGCAAAAGTTTCCTTGTAGTCAACCCCTTCTCTTTGTGTGTAACCTTGTGCAACCAGCCTTGCTTTGTATCTTTCTACAGAGCCATATGCATTATATTTAATCCTGAACACCCACTTACTACCAATAGCAAACTTGTTAGCAGGTAACAGACATACTTCCCAAGTATTATTATCTTCTAAAGCTTGGATTTCCTTTTTCATAGCTTGAACCCATTTTGGATCCTTAGATGCTTGTGCATAGGTGTGAGGTTCAGTTGTTTTGTTAATGTTACTAATGAAGTGTCTGAGTTTTGGTGTGGAGATATTTGAATAATTAATGTATTTTGTGAAATGATGTTTGGAAATGTGATGAACATTAGATTTTGGAAGAGTGTAATGAAAATCTTTTAGTTTTGTTGGGATGGTTTTGGATCTGTGAGAAACTCTTAAAGGTGGAGGTGGTGTAGGGATGTGAGGTGAAGATTGTGTTGTTGAGGGAGGAGATGATTGTTGAGGTGAATTGGAAGTATCATGAGTTGACTGAGGAGTGTCTTGTGTAGTTTGTATTTTTTGTTGTGGGGATGAAGGAGTATTAAATAATGGTGAGGTGGTGATTACTTCTGTTGTGTTAGTTACTGCTGCTTCTGAGGTGTGTGGGTCAGGTGATGTAATGTTGGGAGGAGGAGTAGGTGGAGGTGAAGTAGTTGTGTCAGGTTGTAAGAAGATGGGAAGGGTGGATGATTTGTGATTGAGTTGTTGTTGTGTTTGTAGGTTGAGAGAGTGTATGGAAAGGAAATTGTGTTTCATCAAACTCAACATGCCTGCTTGTGAGAATTTTGTGTGATTTGGGATCATACAAAAGGTATCCTTTTTGATTAGGTGAGTATCCAATAAGTACTAAAGGTATTGACCTTGGTTGAAATTTGTCTGGTGAGTGTTGGTGAACATAAGCTCTACATCCAATGGTTCTGATGTGATCTAAAGAAGGTGCAGTGTTATGTAGGAGCTCATATGGGGATTTGTTCTGAATTGAGGTTGAAGGAAGTCTATTGATGAGGTATGTGGCAACTAATATGCAATAGCCCCAAAAATGGATAGGAAAATTGGCTTGAAATTTGATTGCTCTTGCTACTTCCAAAAGTTGTTTGTGTTTTCTTTCAACTCTAGCATTCTGCTGAGGAGTATTTGGACATGAGGTTTGGTGTACTATTCCCACTGATTGAATAAATGTTTTGAGATAAGAATTTAAGAATTTTGTGCCATTATCACTTCTCACTGTTTTAATGTTTGTTTTGAAGTGTGTTTGGATGCAGTGATAGAAGGTTTTGATGTGGGTCATTGTGTGTTGTTTGCTAGGCATAAGATAAGTCCATGTGGCTCTTGAATGATCATCAACTATGGTGAGAAAGTATCTACATTTGTTTATAGTTGTATGCCTATAAGGACCCCAAACATCAATATGAATAAGATCAAACAGTGATTTAGCATAAGAGGTGCTGGATTTGAAAGGTAAAGCATGCTGTTTGGCTAACATACAGATATCACACTTGAAAGTTGAATTACAATGCATGAAAGGAGAAATTGTTTTTATTTGTTTAAGAACTGGAAATGAGGAGTGTCCCATCCTTGAGTGCCACAGGTATGAGTTGTTGTTGGTGTTGAAAATAGGTGATGTAGGTGTCTTGGTTGTAGAAAGTACTGATGATGGTTGAAAGTACTGTGTGGTTGTAGAAGGTACTGATGATGGTAGAAAGTAGAGACCATTACAAAGGACTCCATGAGCAATCCTCTTGTTCTGGTCCTGAAACACACAGTGTTTGTCAGTGAGGGTGAGTGAAATGTTGGTTCCTTATAGTAGTTTGCTCACAGACATAAGGTTGTGTGAAAAAGATGGTATGTACAATACATAGTTAAGGGTGATGTAGTTATTTATGACCACTGATCCATAGGTTGTAACTTTAACATTGTGTCCATTAGGTAGTGTAACATATATGGGTATGGGAAGTGTGTGGATGTTAATCATGAATGAGAGAGATATGGAAATATGATCTGTTGCACCACTATCTATGATCCAAGCATGTTTAAGATCAGAAATGAGGGAAGCTACAAATTTAGGAATTCCAAAACTTTGAGAAGAAAATATACCTGAGAATGGACCCTTTTGATTGCCCTGCATCATGAGTAGAACTTGGTTCAATTGGTTCTGCAACTGATCCATTCTAGCAGCCATATGATTGTCAGAAGGAGTGTGTGTTGGAGTGTTTTGTGAGGGTTGATTAGTGTTGTGTGTTGCTATATCTTCTTGACTTTGAACCTTATTCACTGTCCTTGGTGAGGGTTGATAGGAAGTCTGTGGTTTTGAAGGTTTTGCAGGGAATTTTCCATGAAGTGGATGTCCCACTAGATAGCCTACAATTTTGTAGCATTGATCCTTTGAATGACCTTCTTTGAAGCAATGTCCACATATGACCCCCTTTTTGAAATTACCCTTTCTCTCAGATGATTCACCATGACTGTAGGAAGACCTATTAAACCTTTGAGATGAATTGTAGTGTTGGGTTGAATTTGGACCTCTGTGATTGTTTCCAAATGCTGCAAATACTGTGGGTGTGGAAGACTTTGGTAATAAACCTTCCCTTTGTTTTTCTTCTTGTCTGACCATATTATAGGCTTTAACAACTGATGGTAAAGGTTGCATGAGAAGAATTTGGCCTCTGATGTTGGCATAGCTATCATCAAGTCCCATCAAGAATTGAATCAATCTTTTCCTTTGATCTCTTTCACTGTTCTCCTTCCCATTCTCACAATTACAAACACAGATACACAAATATGGTGCTTCCAATGAGTCAAATTCATCCCACAATCCTTTCAGTTTATGATAGTAAACTTCAATGGTACAATCATGTTGTTTTAACTGAACAATGTCATTTGTGAGTTGGTAAATTCTGTGACCATCAATTTGTGCATAATGCTCATGAAGTTCACTCCATAACTTTGAAACAGAATTGATAAAGTTCAAGTTGTTACCAATTTGTTCAATCACAGTATTGGGAATCCATGAAATCAACATGTCATTGTTTCTTTCCCAAAGTGCTCTAGTAACATCAGTTGTGTGTGGTTCAGGGTATTCACCAGTGATTAGCTTCATCTTATTCTTAGCATTTAGTGCAATAACCATGGATCTCTTCCAAGAACTGTAGTTGTCGGATCCAGTTAACTTCTTGGAGATGAGAATCAATCCTGGATGATCAGATTGATGCAGAAAGAGAGGATGATCAGAGTTGATTGTTCCATTGAGTGTGGTGTTCATTGTGGATGTATCTTGTGATGATGATGATGATGATGAATCAAGAACCATTTTGAACTGAATGGTGGTTATAACTGATTTGTAACAGAATGATGAGTTTTGGTGAATTGAATGATCAAGAAATGATGTTCAGTGGTGAAGATGCAGCAGATTATGGTGGATTTTGGTGGTGATGATGAAGGAAATTTTGGCGGGAAAAACGGTTATGGTAAGAAAAGTTGTTATAATCACCGGAAAAATCAGTTATCTTGATCGGAAGCAGTTACTCACCACAGTTTGTGGTGGTATGCTCTGATACCATGAAGAAGTTTGAGAGAAAATGAAATGATCATTATTGGAGGGAAAAAGTAGTTACAAAATGATAATTCTTGATTACTCAAATGAGAATTACATCTACTCTATATATACAAGGGTTAAGCTTCTAGAAACATTATAGAACTACTAACATTACATTCTATTACAATTCACTTGAGCTTGGTATAGTAATTTGTGCTTGGATGGGAGAGTTGACTTTTGCTTTGACTCCATCTTTGACTTTTCTTTTGACCTTTGGATATTGTTGATTTGATGAGTTGCTGTTGTTGGATCTTTGATACCTCCATTAAATACCATTGAAATTGATTCGGGTTCGAGACTGCCATGGTTTTTCGGCCAAGAAACAGATAACCGTGTGCTAGAAGCCCTACGAGACGTTTTCGAAACTGATTAAGGTTTGATGGGGACTTGCATTTTTTTTATGGAAGCTTGTAACATATATTGATGTGTAATTGTGTATGTGTCTGTCCCTTATGCAATTAGAAAGATTACATATGTGGATTTAGAGCCACAGCTTTATAGCACCGATAAAACTAAAGTTCTCATACTCATGATTAAGTGAGTGACAACTCGATCATCATGTTGTTCTTCAAAATTAGCGCAAATTATATCCGAAATCAAAAGGAAAGATTTTTTTGTTTGTTTGTTATTTTTCCCTTTTTATGTGTTGATAGGAAAAGGATGTAAAGCATTTGGGGTCATGTTATAATGGTTAGAACGTCTTGCCTTTTATATCTCTAAAATGAAAGTTTTAAAACTTCATATTCACATTTGTGTTCAGTCAAACTGGAAGCTTAGATGTAAAATAGATTATCAATCGCGTGAAGAACTAAAACCACATATCCAATATAGGGATAAACGTATTAAATACTCCTTGTAGAGAAAACAAATAAACAGTCACGAGGTTTGAGTAACAGATTGAACCTAGCTAGTACTTTTTTATTCTGAAACCTTGGTAATTACTGTAACGAGGAGAAAATCTCCCCCCCCCCCCCGTTTGGGTTTTCTTGTTTTTATTATTTTTTTAAATGTGGCAAGAACTACGCGAGTATGAAAGATTCATATCGATGATACGACTATTCTGTTGCGTAAACAGTTGTTGAAACCTGAAGCCTCAAAGATTGCACCGCTTAAAAGTCTGTTTGCTTTCGGACTTGAATATTACTGTGTCGTCAAATGGTTTTTTCCACCCGGGAGCACATTTCAGACGTTTGTCGGTAATGTTGAGACGCGATGTTCAAGATAGCGAGACCCGTCTGATCGCCCGCTCGAATCCCTTTTGTTATTTCAACAATATTTGTGCAACCGTCTGCACCAAACGTGTTGCTAAACTGGTGTAAGAACGAAAGGAATTCGTGCGGAAGATCAGACCGGGACGGGGATCCTAAACATCTTGTTTCAATATAAACAAACGAAGTCTGCGATATTCCACTGGGTGGAAAGCTTCCAATCGATGACACTACCATTCAGTTGCATAAATTTTTGCAAACCAGAAATTCAGAGGGCAGCAAAAAAATCGCATATCCACATTCACACACATGACAATCATCGCTTTTCAAATGGTTACGTAAAGCATTTGAGTATAATTTAATAAACAACTAAACGAAAAGCGTACTATCCTAAACAAAGGCAGGAACAATATCTTTAACATACACACATCGTAAACAAATAATCTTGTCGTCCAAAAACCTGAGAACATATGATTTGCTTACTCAGTGATTTCGCTGAGAAGGCGGGCTGATTGAAACGTTTAAGATATGGCTACTTTTGTTATTCAAAGTTGCGCCCGACCTAGCTAATGCAAAGGATAGACCTTCCAAATCTTAATGTCGTAGGCTGGCTAAAAAAATTGGCAGCGAATGGATATCAAAGAGGGGTATGTGCTACCCGTTTGCTGACGGGTGCGCTGAAAGATCTTGGATTTTTTACATCCAACCACCTTAGCGGAATTATGTGCTCTGTTGGTTTCTGCATCCGGCTTGTTATTTTTGTCATCTGCTTCAGCTACACCATTTGCTATCCTATGTTTGTATTTCTTAAGGTGGTAGTAAAGGCTCTTCATGGCTGCAATAAATTAAAGACGCGTGTGTTTGTCAAAAAGGTAGACTCTAGAATCAATTAAAAGTAAATAACTGAATTACCTGATGATGCTGAAGACCGGTAGCTAACATTTTTATGTACCCGAAATAGTCGTACATTGTGAAGGATCCTTTTATTCCGTACCTAGGTATCGTTGTGTCATCGAATTGAGTCTTTCCACTCGGGAGTACATTTCAATCGTCAATCGATAATGTTGGTAAGCGATGTTCAACATAGTGAGGCATGTCTAATCGCCCCCTCAAATTCCTTTTGCTGCGTTAGGAGTCCGTGCAAAGGTCTGCACCAGACGTATTGCTAGACCATTGTCACAACGAAAGGAATTCGAGGGAAAGATGAGAACAGGGAAATATCTTAAACATCCCGTATCAATATTAGCAAATGAAGATTGCACTATTCTGCCGAGTGGAAAGATTTCAATCGATGACACGACCATTTACTTCAATAAGATGTAACTCAGTCCGGCTGCCTACATATAGGCAATTCTAGACAACTCTTAGTTACAAATATGTAGCTATCCATGATTCTGAGAGGTAATGCAAACACATGTACAATACCTGAATAGTGTTGCGTCACTGAGTGGGGTCTTTCCACTCGGGAGTACATTTCAAGCGTCAATCGCTAATGTTGAGACGTGATGTTTAGGATAGCGAGACCCGTCTACCTGCTCCGTTGAACTCCTTTTGCTATTTCAACGATTCTTGTGCAAAGAGCTGCACCAGCCGTATTGCTAAACCGTTGTGATAACGAAAGGTTTTCGAGGGGTCAATCAGAATAGGCCAATATCGTAAACATCTCATATCAATATTAGAAAATGAAACATGGAATATCCTATCGGGTTGAAAGATCCCAATCAGTGACGCGAAAATTCGGCTGGATGAGAATCTAGTGCTACCGGCTGCATACGTATAGGTACCCCCATTCAACCCAAAGAATAGTAAAAAGGAATGCGGCTCAGATATATGTATACAATAGCGATACCAGACAACCAACATGGCTGCAGTCACACATTCAATATGACTGCCCTGCCACGATGCGGGCCAAGGAGATGTATACGCATTGGTTAGCATATTATCATCATTGCCTATAGATTGGTAGGAGGACAAAATTCAAGCATACGATAGCGTTGTCAGGGAACAAACGGGGCGTGCAATCACCAACTTTGCTCAGACCCAGTTATAAAGTTTGCGCCAACCAGGATATACATATAAGGAAACCGTGACAACCCAAAGTAATATTATTCAGCTAAATATGTAAAATCTAAATTGGATCTCAATACCTGTATCCGTAAAGATTGAAATCTCGGAAGAACGACCAAACCTTGTGGTGGATGCATTATAGAAACCATAGGCGGTGATCAGTATTCGACCAAGAAAAAGCAATCCGAGTACATTTGTAGCAAGATTAGTTTTTCTTGGCCAAATATTGGTCGCAACATCCATCAGGCGAATTTTGAAGAACAACATGATGATCGAGTTGTCACTCACTTAATCATGAGTACGATAACCTTAGTTTTATCGGTGCTATAAAACTGTGGTTCTAAATCAACATCTGTAATCTTTCTAATTCCATAAGGGACACACACATACACATACACATACACAATCACACATCAATATATGATACAAGCTTTCATAATGCAAGTTCCAATCAAACCTTAATCTGTTTCGAAAACGTCTCATAGGGCTTCTAGCACACGGTTAGCTGTTTCTTTCCCGAACAACCTTGGGGGGCTAGAAACTGAATCAATTTCAATGGTATTTTCTTCAAATAACCCCTCTCATTTATACCCACTGTCATTTCTCCACAAAAGCACAAATTTCCACTAAGTTTTCAGCACTTGGCAATTGGGATCACGTGAGTTTTGATCATTTCATCAAGTTGTCCTGTTTATATACACACAAGAATTGCAGTGGGAGAGATAGCTTCTCGAGATATTGTCAGTGTTGGTCTAGTTGAGTGTCTTCATAAATTGTCATGTGATAATCATGGTTTAATACAAGATCTATTCATGAACCATTGATGTTGGACTGCGTTGAATCAATACTAGTAAAAGGTTTGGTGCATCATTTAATGAGTTTAGATAAGCTGACAGATTTGTAATGTTTAAGACTTGGGTTATGGTACATAAAAGTTACTAAAGTTTACAAAAAAATTGTCTTAAGGTAATATAGTTTCATTTTGTTCAGTTAGGTTACTAAACTTTCGGTAAGCATACACTTCGAAAATTCAGTGTTAGTCCGAGTAACTTGGATGTATATTTCTGATTCCTGAGTGAACAAAATTCAAAGTTCAATAACCTGAACAGTCACTTTTATAAGTTCAGTTACCTGAGTGAACAAAGTTTCAAAGTTGGATGAACAAAATGAAACTATATTACATTAGGACAATTTTTTGTAAACTTTAGTAACTTTTGTGTACCATAACCCTTAAGACTTCTGTTGGCAACTCAGCAATGTATAGCCTACTTTCCAGTATGAAATCTGCAACTGATAAAAAATTGGAAGAAGATCTTGGACGTCTCTTTTTAAGTTTTTTGGTTTGATACATTAGCCATTTTACAAAACAATGCTATACTAGAATTGGAGGGGTGAGCCAGGCCAAGGCAATAGTGCAACACCAAGACGACTCGCAAAGACCACAATAGCAAGCTATTGTGATGGGTCTTTCCCCATAAAAAATAAGATTAATATCGAGTGAGCCGATGGCTCACATATCAGATATTAAACTGATACACTTGATCTTAGCCAAAAGGCCAAGAAAGGTATGCCTTGTATCTCCTTGGGCCCTTCATTTTATTCCAGTATCCTCTTACTTAGTTTCTTTGGGCCAATGATGTGGGATGCATACCAGTTAACCTTTAGTTCTCTACTTTGACTGCTTTATACATGCCAGCCTTGAGCAGTGCTCTACCATAACAACAACTAACCCATAACAATGTAGATAGATAATGTTAACTTTCATATCATATAACCTTAACCAGAGAAACTTTATTTACATTGTTCCTTCCGCTAGAACCACATAATTATCATCATAGAAAAGGTTCACTCAACGTTGTGTGTCTTCCAAACTTGAATACTAAGAATCTAATATTTCCAAACTTTATATACAAAAGGCCATAAGGGGCCGTTCTTTGAACAAGTTACTTCGGCCGGGTGTTAATAAGATTTGGAAGGTCCAATACTTGGAGAGTTGGAGGTTCTTTATATCATTTGCAATAATCATGGTTGACCCTAAGCTCAGTGATTTCAGCTTCTTTAATGACTTCAAATGCTGCAATCCACTACAGGTTACTCACGAATTCAATAAGTTTTGAGATATCAACCGATTCAGACCTGCATTCAAAGCGATCCACAGTCAATTCAGCCAACACTTCCCACGTATAGCGATAACTAATTTTCATTTTTGATTCTTGTATTTATAAAGAAAGAAGTGTCACTTGGCATCAAACTATTGATCAATTGATGGCGATTCTTTTTGAACTACACTTTTGTGATATACAAAGTTCATCTTGTCGGATACATTAGTTTATGTATAGAAGGTGGCATTATCAGCTTATCGGTCATGGCACTAAAGTGATATGAATAGACAAAGAAAAACACGATCGAAGAGAAGCTTGCGTGTTTCTGATCGAAGAGAATGCTGGAATTCGGCTGCAGAGGAGTTACGTTTTTCTGTGTGTAAAAACCGAATGAGATATGTTTAATACATAGGCTAAACCTATCTTGGTCACCAAGAAAAGATATTTGCCTGAATAAACACAGATAAGCAAATCTGTTAAATATTATACACGATTTCAATATCTTCCATTTATTTAAACCGATTCTGTCTAACTTGTTTACAAAGTTTAAATCAGTTCCAAAAATAAACGGACACAAAATCTGGAAATATATGACAACGAATCTGCAACAAAAAGATACGCATGTATGCGAGGTTTCGGAGCTGCATTCATGTCCGCATGAATTCAGAAGCTTCGAACCCATTTTGGCCCAGAAATCCTGAAATCTGCACCCACCCTACGCGCGCGCACGTAGGTGTTGGAGTAAAACCAACAAATCAATTTGAAGGTTCATATCAAGATTCCTATATAAACAAGGTTTCATTTCTTGTTTTTGGCGATGTGGGATACTCCCACTTTTCCAAATTTTGTGTTTCAAGTGCCTCACTTTGAGACACGATATCTCATTCATATCAACTCCATTTTTGACACTCTTTAGCTCGTTGCGAAGCTCTCGTCAAGGAGAACGCAAAGCTACCAAGAAATATAAATATATATAACATATACATATATTAAATAGTGTCCAAAAGTTTGCAAAAACCACTTTGCAAAACTCATTTTTCCAACACATATATATCTTTTAGGTGTCTAAAATCCATGTCGAAACTGCGTATGTCGATGACATATTTAGATACCTTACTATCTTTATGGAAAACAATTTCAACCTTCAATCCCACATAGAATAAAGAAAAAACATGTTGGTAGTTAATACAGAATAAAGTAATGGCTGGGTTGTGTATGTTCAAAGTGTTCATACACAGAACTACAAAAAGTGGCAAGTTAGATACATTTTCGTGTAATTATCCCTTTTAATTTTCTGTTACAGTTTTTTTTTTCAACCCTTAAGATAGCTGAAATTAACACGTAACCAAATACTTTGTGACATCTGGTTGTTGATCTTTGCAACTGATCTTAAACTGTTAATGCTTCATATGAGTCTAGTATACTTAATGGTATGAGCTTTTTATTTTGATTGTATAAAGATGTATATACACTCAAATTTAAAAGAAAAGTTAAAAGGTAAGGGATATTGTCAATGTAAGTATGTCCCACATTTTTGTTTTAAGCATATGTATTGTAAAATCCACAATTTACTCTGAAAGTGAAGATGAGGCTACGAGAGTTCGAAGACCAACATGACAATCAAGTTGTCACTCACTTACTGATGAGTATGAGAACCTTAACTTATAGGTCCGTCGTTTGAGTAACAAATCACAATCAAGTTGATTTGGTTCTTGTCCAAGAGGTTATGGAACACATATTAAAGTACAACCACGTTATCAGTTCGAAACAACACATTCGATCCTAGTGATATGTCAGAAGTTTGGGTGGATTTATCACCTCATGGAAAGGGAATGCTTCAAAGCTTCTGAGGCACAACACATTTGATCCAAGTACAATATCTAGAGTTGCCATTTGACTCGAGATCTTTTTCCTTCTCCAACTTTGTGAAATCCCAGTGACATTTTTCTTCTTTCGCCAAAAAATTTCACTACTAATAGAAAAGCAAAATTTATAAACACTGTTTGTGTACCAAGGATGAAAAAGTTCACCCACATAAACAAAGTGTATATCGATTATTTGGGAGAAATAGTAGACGTCAAAAGCTTTTATTCACATCCCACATCGCCCAATAAAGAAACTTATCACATATTTATATAGACCACTTGGAGCAAAACTCATTGCCGAGCTTAGTAACGTGAGCTTGTAACTCGAGTTAGGGCTTTAAAGTGGGATGGACTGTGATTGAGCCAAGATTGGTTGGGTCAAGCTGTTGCAATATCTGGCTTGCCCATTCCAAATCGAGAGTTGGACCATGTGGTTTGAGCGAAAGCTCGGGCCACTTGGTTCCTAGAGTAGAGGGCAATGCGTTAGGCTGGTTTCACAGAGCTGCGAAAACTTCTCGCTCTTGACAGTGGAAGGATAATGAGTCGGTGCTCTCTTGACCCAAATAACCAGCTCGGCTCCTTCTAAAGAACTCCCACTTTTTTTTTTTTCATTTCTTAATGAATGCCACAATCTAAGTTTGATGAATCCGTGTAAGCTAGGGTGAATTTATCATCTCATGGACAGTGAACGTTTCAAATCAGCATCAATGAAAAGTGGCAGTGGGTTACCACGGCTCTACGCGCTATTAGAGAATCATGGTTATTACACCAACGTATATAATTTTCTAGTGACTTAGATCATATCCCCCTTTTAACTTGTTTTTCAGCAAAAAAGGTAACTATTTGACCAGATATCTTTATCCATCTTGTATATATCCTGCTCCGAATTTTTGGACGTTTTGATGATATTCTTCTTCTTTTGCCAACAAAATGAACAGATAAACATCGATGGTTTACTAAAGCTTGTAAGTTGTAATGTTCATGCAATATATCAAATATGTTTTTTCTTAAGAACCCAAGTGGTGTCAAATGGAATTATGATACTTCTTAAATTTCCATAAATTTTATGTTCCAAAAACAATGTTAACAGTTCATAACTGAAAAAACAAAACAATTGCATATGTAAAAAATACTTGCTAAGATCAGCAGACAAGAAAAAAAGAAACAGTTACGGCAGCGGTTTAGGTGAAAAAAGTTAGACCATTGCTCGATTTGTGCGTGTCATTCCAGTTTGCTGATTTTATGGGATAAGCGATTTGACAGTATCACTATTTTTAGTTATTAGAGAAGACCTGCAATAATTATATTGTTGTAAAAATACAATGATTCATACTTTTTCATTATTGGGTCGCTTTTATCAACTGATTAGAGGCAACCTCATTTGACATTAGATGGTGATTCATCAAATTAAAAAGTGTGAATATTAACTCCAACTAAAGTTGTGTACATACTATCTGCAACTATCACAGTAATAACCAAGGTTTCGGAATAAAAACGTACTAGGTTCAATCTGTTACTCAATCCTCTTGACTGTTTATTTGTTTCCTCTACAAGGAGTATTTAATACTTTTATTCCTAAATTTGAATATGTAGTTTTAGTCCTTCACTCGATTGATCATCTTTTTTACATCTCAGCTTCCAGTTTGACTGAACACAAATGTGAATATGAAGTTTAAGAACTTTCATTTAGAGATATGAAAGGCGCAAGCGTTATAACCATGATACCATGACCCAAATGCCTTACATCCATGTCCTATCGACACGTAAAAGGGAAAAATAACAAACAAACAAAAAAATATTTCCTTTTGATTTCCGATATAATTTGCTCTAATTTTGAAGAACAACATGACGATCGAGTTGTCACTCACTTAATCATGAGTATGAGAACCTTAGTTTTATCGGTGCTATAAAATGTGGCTCTAAATCCACATCTGTAATCTTTCTAATTCCATAAGGGACAGACACATACACAATCACACATCAATATCGAGATAGTCTGTGTTGGTCTAGTTGAGTGTCTTCATAAATTGTCATGTGATAATCAGGGTTAAATACAAGATCCATTCATGAACTGCTTTGAATCAATTCTAGTAAGAGGTTTGGCGCATCAGTTAATGAGTTTAGATAAGCTGACAGAATTGTAATGTTTTAAGACTTCTCCTATTGGTAACTCAGCAATGTATGGTACTATGGCCTACTTTTCAATATGAAATCTGCAACTGATCTTGCTCGTTTCGTTTCAAGTTTTTTTGTTTGATACATTAACCATATTACAAAACAATGTTATACTAGAATTGGAGGGGTGAGCCAGGCCAAGGCAATAGTGCAACACCAAGGCGACTCGCAAAGACCCCAATAGCAAGCTATTGTGATGGGTCTTTCCCCATAAAAAATAAGATTAATATCGAGTGAGCCGATGGCTCACATATCAGATATTAAACTGATAAGAACAGATACTACACTTGATCTTAGCCAAAAGGCCGAGAAAGGTATTCCTTGTATCTCCTTGGGCCTTGGTTGTTATAGCAGTATCCTTTTACTTAGTTTCTTTGGTCAAGCGATGTGGGATGCATACCAGTTAACCTTTAGTTCTCTACTTTGACCGCTTTATGTCAGTAGTGCTTTGCCTTAATCAATGTGAATTATTAATTTCATACAAAAATTTCAGCTGCACACTACGCGGATCAATCTATTCAGAAATATATCAGCTTTTATCAGACATGAGAAACAAGATGTCATTACATCTTCCTATGAGGACCCTTTTCTTTAGCAATCAAACTTCCTTTTTGCTTGACGGACTTCAATTAGTTATTCTCAATGTGAAACCATAGGGAAAATTGACTATTAGTTTTACTTTCACACTTTTTCCTAGTCAAACTACTCTACAATTATACACGACAAACTAGTCACTGTACTTCAAAAATTTTGTTAATTTTTTCATCGAACTTTTGTATAGTTATTCCAGACATTCCTCACCTGATTTACAACTAGCTAAAAAGTGATGATGTGTATCCTACATAATAGCCCATAACAACAACTAACCCATAATAATGTAGATAGATAATGTTAACTTTCATATCATATAACCACATTCTCCTTGCTGAGAACTCTAATAACCTTAACCAGAGAAACTTTATTTACATTGTTCCTTCCGCTAGAACCACATAATTATCATCATAGAAAAGGTTCACTCAATGTTGTGTGTCTTCCAAATTACTTTAATACTAAGAATCTAATATTTCCAAACTTCATATACAAAAGGCCATAAGGGGCCGTTCTTCGTCAAACAAGTTCCTTCGGCCGAATGTTAATAAGATTTGGAAGGTTCAATACTTGGAGAGTTGGAGGTTCTTTATATCATTTGCAATAATCTTGGTTGACCCTAAGCTCAGTGATTTCAGCTTCTTTAATGACTTCAAATGCTGCAATCCACTACTTGTTACTCGCGAATTCGATAAGTTTAGAGATATCAACTGACTCAGACTTACATTCAAAGTGATCCACAGTCAATTAAGCCAACACTTCCCACGTATAGCGATACATTAGTTTATGTATAGAAGGTGGCATTATCGGCTTATTGGTCATAACACTAAAGTGATATGAATAGACAAATCAAAACACGATCGTATATTTTTTAGGTGTCTAAAATCCATGTTGAAACTGCATAAGTCGACGACGAATTTACCTAACTATCTTTATCGGAAATAGTTCTAACCTTCAATCCCACATAGAATAAAGAAATAAAATGTTGCTATTAAATATAGAATAGAATAATGGGTCGTATGTGTTCGAAGCAATATGGTGTTTTCAAAATTCTTTTGTGATGAGGCTAAATAAAAGAGTTTAGCCAAACTGCACAAGAACTTTGAAAATTTGTATTAACTCTTTAACCTTTTTCCTTCTTTTATGTTATGAGTAACAAATATCTTTTAACTCTTCTAATTTTTTTGTTTATTTTTAGCTTTAAAGTTATATAGAGTATATTTTTATTCTAACATTAATACGTTTTAACTTTCTTTTTCCTTTATATTTAACATCATAACTTTTCTTAAAGAAGGCCACATACTTTTCCCCTGAAAGAATCGAGTGTAATAATGCTCTTTGAGCTGACATAAAAAAATATTACGTATATAGAAAATTGACGCTTATGATATTTTTATAAATCTTGTGTTACCGTTATTTTTTTTTCAAATGCAGCCACAACAACTGTGTCATCGTACATTACAACCACATTTCACCAAAAACGTAAACATTATCATGTCATTCCAATTAAAGACATGATAGAATGTGAGTCCTAAATTAAACATGTCTTTTGGGCTTTATATTGATTCTAAGGAAATACAATGTGACATTTGCTTGTTGACCTTTGCCAATGTTCTTAAACTGTTAATGTTTCAAATGGAACTAGTATACTTTATGGTATGAACTTTTTATTTTGATTGTATGAAGATGTATATACACACAAATGTAAAAGAAAAGTTAAGAGGTAAGGAATATTGTCAATGTAAGTATGTCGCACATTTTTGTTATAAGGAGATGTATTGTAAAATCCGCAGTTACTCTGAAAACGAAGATGAGGCTACGAGAGTTCGAAGACCAACATGATGATCAAGTTCTCACTCAATTATAGATGAGTCTGAGAACCTTAATTTATAGGTTCGACGTTTGAGTAACAACATCAAACACATTATTAGACAAGGTGATAACTCACAATCAAGTTGATTTGGTTCTTGTCCAAGAGGTTACGGAACACAAAGTAAAGTACAATCACGTTATCAGTTCAGAACAACACATTCGATCCAAGTATGGTATGTCAGAAGTTTGAGTGGATTTATCACCTCATGGAAAGTGAATGCATCAAAGCTTTTGGGGCACACCACATTTGATCCAAGTAGAATCTCTAGAGTTGCCATTTGACTTGAGATCTTTATCCTTCTCCAACTTTGTGAAACTCCAGTGGCATAAACAAAGTTCACCCACATAAACAAAATTTATAAACACTGTTTGTATACCAAGGATGAAAAAGTTCACCCGCATAAACAAAGTGTATCAATTATTAGAAATAGTAGACCTTAGAAGCTTTTGTTGACGTCCCACATCGCTCATTAAAAAAACTTGACACATGTTTATATGTTCCACTTGGAACAAAAGTCATCCCCGAGCTCAGTAACGTGAGCTTGTAACTCAAGCGAGGGCTATAAAGTGGTTGGACTGTGATGGAGCCAAGATTGGTTGGTTGTGTTATAAAAATAAGATGTTTCAATATCTGGCTTGTCATTTCCAAGTCAAGAGTTGGACCTTGTTAGTGGAGCAAAGGGCTCACTGGTCAGGCTTGCCATTCCAAGTCAAGAGTCGCTTTACTAACCTGGTTCCTAAGTAGAGGTGTTGGACCATGTGAATGGAGCGGGGAAGGGCTTTATTCCCCTGGTTCCCTAGAGTAGGCTTCACAGAGCTGCGAACACTTCTTGCTCTTGACAATAACCAGCTTGGCTCCATCTAAATGGACTTCCAGTTTTTTCCTGCAAACACTTCTTGCTCTTGACAATAAACATTTCAAATCTGCCAGCTTATCTAAACTCATTAACTGATGTGCTAAACCTCTTACGAGAATTGATTCAAAGCAGTCCAGCATCAATGGTTCATGAATGGATCTTGTATTAAACCCTGATTATCACAGGACAATTTGTGAAGACACTCAACTAGACCAACACAGACAATATCTCAAGAAGCTATCTCCCACTGCAATTCTTGTGTGTATAGAAACTGGACAACTTGATGAAATGATCAAAACTCACGTTATCCCAATTGCCAAGTGCTGAAAACTTAGTTGGAAATTTGTGCTTTTGGAGAAATGACAGTGGGTATAATTGAGAGGGCTTATTTGAAGAAAATACCATTGAAATTGATTCGGGTTCGAGCCTGCCAAGGTATTTCGGCCAAGAAACAGATAACCATGTGCTAGAAGCCCTACGAGACGTTTTCGAAACTGATTAAGGTTTGATGGGGACTTGCATTTTTTTTATGGAAGCTCGTATCATATATTGATGTGTAATTGTGTATGTGTTTGTCCCTTATGCAATTAGAAAGATTACAGATGTGGATTTAGAGCCACAGTTTTATAGCACCGACAAAACTAAGGTTCTCATACTCATGATTAAGTGAGTGACAACTCGATCGTCATGTTGTTCTTCAAAATTAGCGCAAATTATATCTAAAATCAAAAGGAAATATTTTTTTTGTTTGTTATTTTTCCCTTTTTATGTGTCGATAGGAAAAGGATGTAAGGCATTTGGGTTATTAACGTTTGCCTTTTATATCTCTAAAAAGAAAGTTTTAAAACTTCATTTAAAATATGGATAAAGATATCTGGTCAAATGGGGGATATGATCTAAGTCACTAGAGTCGTGGTAACCCACTGGAACTTTTCATTGATGCTGATTTGAAACATCACCGTCCACGAGATGATAAATTCACCCTAGCGTACATGGATTCATCAAACTTAGATTGTGCATAGAAAAAAAAAAGTAGGAGTCCATTAGAAGGAGCCAAGCTGGTTATTTGGGTCAAGAGTGCACCGACTTGTTATCCTTCCACTGTCAAGAGCGAGAAGTATTCGCAGCTCTGTGAAACCAGCCTAACGCATTGCCCTCTACTCTAGGAACCAGGTGACCCAAGCCTTCGCTCGAATCACATGGTCCAACTCTTGACTTGGAATGGGCAAGCCAGATATTGCAATAGCTTGACCGAACCAATCTTGGCTCGATCGCAGTCCATCCCACTTTAAAGCCCTCACTTGAGTTACAAGCTCACGTTACTGATCTCGGCGATCAGTTTGGTTCCAAGAGGTCCATATAAACATGTGACAAGTTTCTTTATTGAGCAATGTGGGATGTCAGCAAAAGCTTTTGAGGTCTACTACCACTTGAATCACTTTGGAGTTTAGACAACACCAATGGGATGAACTACGACCAACTTGATCACCTGATTTCACTAACTTATAATGACAGAACCTGCAAGAAGCATATTCTTTTGAAAAAACAATTGACTCTTTTTTTTTTTTTTTTTTTTTTTTTAATTATTATTATTATTATTTTTTATTTGATTATTGGGTTGCTGTTGGCTACTTATCAGAAGGCACGTTGTTGACGTTAGATGGTGATTAAATGGCTTTAAAAGTGTTGATATCATCAGCTCCAACTGAAGCTGTGACTAGACAGTTAAATACATATCTGGAACGCCACTCCTCAAAAGTGCTTTGGGTATCCATGGAGTGTATGCACAATATATACAGCAAATAAATTTAGGCTGAGATTAGATATATAGAGCAAAGAGCTTTGTAATCTACTAAAGGCTCGTGTACTAAATATGTGGCAGTATTAGTATTCATAGGCACCTTACGTATATGATCATCAACTCTTTTTTCGTTATTGGATTATAACTGAGTTACCACCACCCTGCATTAATTGGTTATCATGTCTTGAGTTGAATGAACTATGTGATCACCAAATTCTGTTTGAGTTACACCTTTCTCCTTAGGTATCGAATCACTGAATTTCTCAAACCACGCAAGACCATTTTGTACAATGAGGCTCTTTTTTTATCGGTTTGTGGTTTGGTTTTTATATAACGAGTTGTCTAACTACCCTTAACTTCTATGGCTTCATAATCATTGTCTAAACAATCCTAATTACCTCTTTTCATATGGTGAAATGCATATGCTTGTGTAGTTGATCTCAACAACTATGGTGTGAGTTCACAACTACGGCCAAGGGGCTGTGGGGCTTATAGTCAAGGTGCACTTTTATGTATTAGCAAACCCATAGGGAACACCGAGTAAAAGTCTATGCATTAGCAAACCCAAAGGAAACACCGAGTAAAGTCTCAGATTTGTTTTATACTATGACATAAATAATGAATTTGCTAACATAGACGATTTTATACAACATGTTTTCTTTGAGCTTTATGATTCTATTTTCTACTCGAAATGTAACACACAAAAGCCTTTCTATATTTTTTTTGAATACCGGATTGCATAAAAGAAAAAGAAAAAAAAAATGTTTAGCAAACTAGACTAACACAAATACAGGGGGGTTTGAAGCCACTCAACCCAACTAATACAAGATTTTGGGTTTCGAGACTTAAACCAATTAAAAGAATACAAAATAATATTATCGACTAAGTCTCTTTTCCGCACCTTCCCCGAATCAAATATGACTGAATTTCGATATCTCCATAGGAACCAACACGTCGAAACACCTATGAGAAGTCATTCATATCCCTCACAGAAACTTGGCACCAATTATATACCCCCGTCCAAACCTCCTTTGCTAACGTACACGTGAATAGAACATGAGATAATGATTCCATTGAAACTCCGCATAAAGGACACATAAGCCTTTCTATATCATATGCAACAACCTCTTTAATGACCAGTTGCAGCACTTTCAGCTATAACTAAGCAAAAAATTTCAATATCATTATCATATTACCACCTCTTATCATATACCAAGATTGTTAATTATATCTAACACAAAGAAGAATTAAACAGGACCAAAAGAAAAGGAAACCAAAAATAGCGAATTAATCCTTTGCACAAAAAACAGCCAAAGATTAATCCCACATCGACCAAAATATGAACTATTGGTCAGTTTATATTGCAGAGAAAATCGTCCAACCATTGTCCCTTCGGGGACATCCGATAAAATTGGAACGATACAGAGAAGATTAGCATGGCCCCTGCGCAAGGATGACACGCACAAATCGAGAAATGGTCCAAATTTTTTTTGTAACCTAAACCGCTGCCGGAACCCCAAATATTTTGCTCCCACCTTAACCGCTGACGGAACCCAAATTCTGCAAAGTTAGATCAGTAGTCTTATAACCAGACACTCAATCTGATATCCAACTTGATGTGCAAGGATTGCTTTTAACATCGAGCAGATTTCATGTTTGGTTTATACTTTATGTTATGTTATCAACTGTATGAGTCTAAAAACTAAGTTTGGTTTATACTTTATGTTACTTATCAACTATGAGTCATTGTTGTTTTTTTAGTAATAAATTCGGCCAATTTAATCGTCGTACTCCAGTTAAAGCTGCATATTAACCTTTCATTAGTGGGTTCTTAAGTCTCAAGTTAAATGAACTATGTAATGGTGATTGACAAGCTCGACCTTTTTGCCTAGTAAGAGGTTAACTTGATTGTCAACCAACCTTTCGTACTGAAAAACTACTCGGTTCAACCTGTTATTGTCTCCTCTACATGCAATCCGTTAAATAAATAGATACCATGGTCAAAATTAATTTTACATGAAATCACAATAAACTTGTCAGTACAATATCAAGTTATAATGACCAGATAATCATTTTAATAACACTTCTGATTGATCATCCGCTAGCTAATAAGATCGGTTTGACCAGCTATTGATGACCAAACAAATGTTATATTGTGTATTTATAACGCATTGCTATCGTAAACATCTCATATCAATATTAGAAAATGAAACCTGGAATATCCTATCGGGTTGAAAGATCCCAATCAGTGACGCGAAAATTCGGCTGGATGAGAATCTAGTGCTACCGGCTGCATACGTATAGGTACCCCCATTCAACCCAAAGAATAGTAAAAAGGAATGCGGCTCAGATATATGTATACAATAGCGATACCAGACAACCAACATGGTTGCAGTCACACATTCAATATGACTGCCCTGCCACGATGCGTGCCAAGGAGATGTATAAGCATTGGTTAGCATATTATCATCATTGCCTATAGATTGGTAGGAGGCCAAAATTCAAGCATACGATAGCGTTGTCAGGGAACAAACGGGGCGTGCAATCACCAACTTTGCTCAGACCCAGTTATAAAGTTTGTGCCAACCAGGATATACATATAAGGAAACCGTGACAACCCAAAGTAATATTATTCAGCTAAATATGTAAAATCTAAATTGGATCTCAATACCTGTATCCGTAAAGATTGAAATCTCGGAAGAACGACCAAACCTTGTGGTGGATGCATTATGGAAACAATAGGCGGTGATCAGTATCCGACCAAGAAAAAGCAATCCGAGTACATTTGTAGCTGGATTAGTTTTTCTTGGCCAAATACTGGTCGCAACATCCATCAGGCGAATTTTGAAGAACAACATGATGATCGAGTTGTCACTCACTTAATCATGAGTACGATAACCTTAGTTTTATCGGTGCTATAAAACTGTGGTTCTAAATCCACATATGTAATCTTTCTAATTCCATAAGGGACACACACATACACATACACATACACAATCACACATCAATATATGATACAAGCTTTCATAATGCAAGTTCCAATCAAACCTTAATCTGTTTCGAAAACGTCTCATAGGGCTTCTAGCACACGGTTAGCTGTTTCTTTCCCGAACAACCTTGGCGGGCTAGAACCTGAATCAATTTCAATGGTATTTTCTTCAAATAAGCCCTCTCATTTATACCCACTGTCATTTCTCCACAAAAGCACAAATTTCCACTAAGTTTTCAGCACTTGGCAATTGGGATCACGTGAGTTTTGATCATTTCATCAAGTTGTCCCGTTTATATACACACAAGAATTGCAGTGGGAGAGATAGCTTCTCGAGATATTGTCTGTGTTGGTCTAGTTGAGTGTCTTCATAAATTGTCATGTGATAATCAGGGTTTAATACAAGATCCATTCATGAACCATTGATGTTGGACTGCGTTGAATCAATACTAGTAAGAGGTTTGGTGCATCATTTAATGAGTTTAGATAAGCTGACAGATTTGTAATGTTTAAGACTTGGGTTATGGTACATAAAAGTTACTAAAGTTTACAAAAAAATTGTCTTAAGGTAATATAGTTTCATTTTGTTCAGTTAGGTTACTAAACTTTCGGTAAGCATACACTTCGAAAATTCAGTGTTAGTCCGAGTAACTTGGATGTATATTTTTGATAAGTTCAGTAACCTGAGTGAACAAAATTCAAAGTTCAATAACCTGAACATTCACTTTTATAAGTTCAGTTACCTGAGTGAACAAAGTTTCAAAGTTGGATAAACAAAATGAAACTATATTACCTTAGGACAATTTTTTGTAAACTTTAGTAACTTTTGTGTACCATAACCCTTAAGGCCTTAAGACTTCTGTCGGCAACTCAGCAATGTATAGCCTACTTTCCAGTTTGAAATCTGCAACTGATAAAAAATTGGAAGAAGATCTTGGACGTCTCTTTTTAAGTTTTTTGGTTTGATACATTAGCCATTTTACAAAACAATGCTATACTAGAATTGGAGGGGTGAGCCAGGCCAAGGCAATAGTGCAACACCAAGACGACTCGCAAAGACCACAATAGCAAGCTATTGTGATGGGTCTTTCCCCATAAAAAATAAGATTAATATCGAGTGAGCCGATAGCTCACATATAAGATATTAAACTCATAAGAACAGATACTACACTTGATCTTAGCCAAAAGGCCGAGAAAGGTATGCCTTGTATCTCCTTGGGCCCTTCATTTTATTCCAGTATCCTCTTACTTAGTTTCTTTGGGCAAGTGATGTGGGATGCATACCAGTTAACCTTTACTTTGACTGCTTTATACATGCCAGCCTTGAGCAGTGCTCTACCATAACAACAACTAACCCATAACAATGTAGATAGATAATGTTAACTTTCATATCATATAACCTTAACCAGAGAAACTTTATTTACATTGTTCCTTCCGCTAGAACCACATAATTATCATCATAGAAAAGGTTCACTCAACGTTGTGTGTCTTCCAAACTTGAATACTAAGAATCTAAGATTTCCAAACTTTATATACAAAAGGCCATAAGGGGCCGTTCTTTGAACAAGTTACTTCGGCCGGATGTTAATAAGATTTGGAAGGTCCAATACTTGGAGAGTTGGAGGTTCTTTATATCATTTGCAATAATCATGGTTGACCCTAAGCTCAGTGATTTCAGCTTCTTTAATGACTTCAAATGCTGCAATCCACTACAGGTTACTCACGAATTCAATAAGTTTTGAGATATCAACCGATTCAGACCTGCATTCAAAGCGATCCACAGTCAATTCAGCCAACACTTCCCACGTATAGCGATAACTAATTTTCATTTTCGATTCTTGTATTTTTAAAGAAAGAAGTGTCACTTGGCATCAAACTATTGATCAATTGATGGCGATTCTTTTTGAACTACACTTTTGTGATATACAAAGTTCATCTTGTCGGATACATTAGTTTATGTATAGAAGGTGGCATTATCAGCTTATCGGTCATGGCACTAAAGTGATATGAATAGACAAAGAAAAACACGATCATATATATCTTTTAGGTGTCTAAAATCCATGTTGAAACTGCGTATGTCGAGGACATATTTAGATACCTTACTATCTTTTTGGAAAACAATTTCAACCTTCAATCCCACATAGAATAAAGAAAAAACATGTTGGTAGTTAATACAGAATAAAGTAATGGCTGGGTTGTGTATGTTCAAAGTGATATGATGTTTTCATTTCGAGGCCATGTTTTGCTCTAAATAATAGTTTAGAGAATTACAAGTATTCGCATGAAAATTCATAGTAACTCTATAACATTTTATTTTTTATTTTATTTTATTATTTATTTATTTATTTATTTTAGTACTACAATCAAATATCTTTAAGTCTTCTAATTTTGTAGTTTATTTTTAGCTATAAAGTTATATAGAGTATATTTTCATTGTAACATTAATACGTTTTTGTTAACTTTATTTTCCTTTTATATTTAACATCCAAACTTTTCTAAATTAAGGCCACACACTTTTCCCCTGAAACAATCGAGTGTAATAATGCTTAAAAAGTAAGCTAAGGACATTAATAAGATTACTTTTGTAGATATTAATGCTGATAATTGTGATATTAATTTTCTGTTACAGTTTTTTTTTTCAACCCTTAAGATAGCTGAAATTAACACGTAACCAAATACTTTGTGACATCTGCTTGTTGATCTTTGCAACTGATCTTAAACTGTTAATGCTTCATATGAGTCCAGTATACTTAATGGTATGAGCTTTTTATTTTGATTGTATAAAGATGTATATACACGCAAATTTAAAAGAAAAGTTAAAAGGTAAGGGATATTGTCAATGTAAGTATGTCCCTCATTTTTGTTTTAAGCATATATATTGTAAAATCCACAATTTACTCTGAAAGTGAAGATGAGGCTACGAGAGTTCGAAGACCAACATGACAATCAAGTTGTCACTCACTTACTGATGAGTATGAGAACCTTAACTTATAGGTCCGTCGTTTAAGTAACAACATCCAACACATTATTAGACAAGGCGATAAATCACAATCAAGTTGATTTGGTTCTTGTCCATGAGGTTATGGAACACATCACTACTACACAAAAACTTATATAGAAGACCTTAAATAGAGTTAAAACCTGATCTAACTAAGTGAAAAGAGGGGGGGAGTTGACAAATAGATCGGTTATTAAGATAAAACCCGTTCTAACTAAGTTTAAATATAAATAGATCGGACTTTATATATCAACTGATCTATTTACACGCCACATTCTCCGAGATAAGCTAGCTGTCATCACGACTACTTTTAAATAGATCAGTTTTTTCTAAATAACCGATCTATTTATGGCTTATACCAACGGCTCCCTATCAGACAGGGTATACAAAGTTTACTTTGGTCTCAATTTTCATCAACACATACTCAAAACCCACAATAAATACTCAAAAAAAACTCAATAAATGCTAAAAAATCACAATTAATGCTTCAAAAATTCTTATTTTCAAGTGTTTATATTGTCTCAATTTAAAAGGTACTATAACTATTCTTACTATTTATCTCTTTCATTTTATAACACAAAATTAATTTATGAGTTTGCGTTTTTTAGTCTTTTTTGTAGTGGTGCATATTAAAGTACAACCACATTATCAGTTCGAAACAACACATTCGATCCTAGTGATATGTCAGAAGTTTGGGTGGATTTATCACCTCATGGAAAGGGAATGCTTCAAAGCTTCTGAGGCACAATACATTTGATCCAAGTACAATATCTAGAGTTGCCATTTGACTCGAGATCTTTTTCCTTCTCCAACTTTGTGAAATCCCAGTGACATTTTTCTTCTTTCGCCAAAAAATTTCACTACTAATAGAAAAGCAAAATTTATAAACACCGTTTTATACCAAGGATGAAAAAGTTCACCCACATAAACAAAGTGTATATCGATTATTTGGGAGAAATAGTAGACGTCAAAAGCTTTTATTCACATCCCACATCGCCCAATAAAGAAACTTATCACATATTTATATAGACCATTTGGAGCCAAACTCATCGCCGAGCTTAGTAACGTGAGCTTGTAACTCGAGTGAGGGCTTTAAAGTGGGATGGACTGTGATTGAGCCAAGATTGGTTGGGTCAAGCTGTTGCAATATCTGGCTTGCCCATTCCAAGTCGAGAGGTGGATCATGTGGTTTGAGCGAAAGCTCGGGCCACTTGGTTCCTAGAGTAGAGGGCAATGCGTTAGGCTGGTTTCACAGAGCTGCGAAAACTTCTCGCTCTTGACAGTGGAAGGATAACGAGTCGGTGCTCTCTTGACCCAAATAACCAGCTCAGCTCCCTTCTAAAGTACTCCCACTTTTTTTTCGCCGAGCTTAGTAACGTGAGCTTGTAACTCGAGTGAGGGCTTTAAAGTGGGATGGACTGTGATTGAGCCAAGATTGGTTGGGTCAAGCTGTTGCAATATCTGGCTTGCCCATTCCAAGTCGAGAGGTGATCATGTGGTTTGAGCGAAAGCTCGGGCCACTTGGTTCCTAGAGTAGAGGGCAATGCGTTAGGCTGGTTTCACAGAGCTGCGAAAACTTCTCGCTCTTGACAGTGGAAGGATAACGAGTCGGTGCTCTCTTGACCCAAATAACCAGCTCAGCTCCCTTCTAAAGTACTCCCACTTTTTTTTCGCCGAGCTTAGTAACGTGAGCTTGTAACTCGAGTGAGGGCTTTAAAGTGGGATGGACTGTGATTGAGCCAAGATTGGTTGGGTCAAGCTGTTGCAATATCTGGCTTGCCCATTCCAAGTCGAGAGGTGATCATGTGGTTTGAGCGAAAGCTCGGGCCACTTGGTTCCTAGAGTAGAGGGCAATGCGTTAGGCTGGTTTCACAGAGCTGCGAAAACTTCTCGCTCTTGACAGTGGAAGGATAACGAGTCGGTGCTCTCTTGACCCAAATAACCAGCTCAGCTCCCTTCTAAAGTACTCCCACTTTTTTTTCGCCGAGCTTAGTAACGTGAGCTTGTAACTCGAGTGAGGGCTTTAAAGTGGGATGGACTGTGATTGAGCCAAGATTGGTTGGGTCAAGCTGTTGCAATATCTGGCTTGCCCATTCCAAGTCGAGAGGTGGACCATGTGGTTTGAGCGAAAGCTCGGGCCACTTGGTTCCTAGAGTAGAGGGCAATGCGTTAGGCTGGTTTCACAGAGCTGCGAAAACTTCTCGCTCTTGACAGTGGAAGGATAACGAGTCGGTGCTCTCTTGACCCAAATAACCAGCTCGGCTCCCTTCTAAAGGACTCCCACTTTTTTTTTTTTTTTTCATGAATGCCACAATCTAAGTTTGATGATCCGTGTAAGCTAGGGTGAATTTATCATCTCATGGACAGTGAACGTTTCAAATCAGCATCAATGAAAAGTGGCAGTGGGTTACCACGGCTCTACGCGCTATTAGAGAATCATGGTTATTACACCAACGTATATAATTGTCTAGTGACTTAGATCATATCCCCCTTTTAACTTGTTTTTCAGCAAAAAAGGTAACCATTTGACCATATATCTTTATCCATCTTGTATATTTCCTGCTCCGAATTTTTGGACGTTTTGATGATATTCTTCTTCTTTTGCCAACAAAATGAACAGATAAACATCGATGGTTTACTAAAGCTTGTAAGTTGTAATGTTCATGTAATATATCAAATATGTTTTTGACTACTTTTTTCTTAAGAACCCAAGTGGTGTCAAATGGAATTATATGATACTTCTTCAATTTCCATAAATTTTATGTTCCAAAAACAAGCGGTGTTAACAGTTCATAACTGAAAGAAACAAAACAATTGCATATGTAAAAAATACTTGCTAAGATCAGCAGACAAGAAAAAAAGAAACAGTTACGGCAGCGGTTTAGGTGAAAAAAGTTGGACCATTGCTCGATTTGTGCGTGTCATTCCAGTTTGCTGATTTTATGGGATAAGCGATTTGACAGTATCACTATTTTAGTTATTAGAGAAGACCTGCAATAATTATATTATTCTAAAAATACAATGATTCATACTTTTTCATTATTGGGTCGCTTTTATCAACTGATTAGAGGCAACCTTATTTGACATTAGATGGTGATTCATCAAATTAAAAAGTGTGAATATTAACTCCAACTAAAGTTGTGTACATACTATCTGCAACTATCACAGTAATAACCAAGGTTTCGGAATAAAAACGTACTAGGTTCAATCTGTTACTCAATCCTCTTGACTGTTTATTTGTTTCCTCTACAAGGAGTATTTGAATATGTAGTTTTAGTCCTTCACTCGATTGATCATCTTTTTTACATCTCAGCTTCCAGTTTGACTGAACACAAATGTGAATATGAAGTTTAAGAACTTTCATTTAGAGATATGAAAGGCGCAAGCGTTATAACCATGATACCATGACCCAAATGCCTTACATCCATGTCCTATCGACACGTAAAAAGGGAAAAATAACAAACAAACAAAAAAATATTTCCTTTTGATTTCCGATATAATTTGCTCTAATTTTGAAGAACAACATGATGATCGAGTTGTCACTCACTTAATCATAAGTATGAGAACCTTAGTTTTATCGGTGCTATAAAATGTGGCTCTAAATCCACATCTGTAATCTTTCTAATTCCATAAGGGCAAACACATACACAATCACACATCAATACATGATACAAGCTTTCATAATGCAAGTTCCAATCAAACCTTAATCAGTTTCAAAAACGTCTCATAGGGCTTCTAGCACACGGTTAGCTGTTTCTTTCCCGAACAACCTTGGCGGGCTAGAACCTGAATCAGTTTCAATGGCAATTTCTTCAAACAAGCCCTCTCATTTATACCCACTGTCATTTCTCCAAAAGTATGAATTTCCAACTAAGTTTTCAGCACTTGGCAATTGGGATAACGTGAGTTTTGATCATTTCATCAAGTTGTCATGTTTCTATACACACAAGAATTGCAGTGGGAGAGACAGCTTCTCGAGATAGTCTGTGTTGGTCTAGTTGAGTGTCTTCATAAATTGTCATGTGATAATCAGGGTTAAATACAAGATCCATTCATGAACTGCTTTGAATCAATTCTAGTAAGAGGTTTGGCGCATCAGTTAATGAGTTTAGATAAGCTGACAGAATTGTAATGTTTTAACTTTTAAGACTTCTCCTATTGGTAACTAGGGTGTCATTCGGGTCGGGTCGGTCGGGTTCGGGTCAGTCGGGTTCGGGTCAAGTCCATTTATATAATTCTAGAATTTAATTTCTTAAATTTAGTAACCAAACGTTATGAATATAATGTCTATTGGTTTTTAAAAGGTTATTATATTCATACCAGTAGAGCAATGCACTAATACATGCATTTTATAGTTGGATTTACACATTTTCTTTTTGTAATGCATTTTGTTTTCAATCTGAGGTCAATTATATAGAATGAAAATGAATATAAAACCAAATATATGAAGCAATATATGTTCATGCACTAATTTGGGTCTTTCAATTAAATAAAGATTGGGAAAAGTTTAAAATTAAAAAAATAAATAAAAAAATAATAATAATAATAATAATAATTTAAGTCGGGTTAGTCGGGTCGACCCGAACTTTCAAATATTTTGAACCCGATACCCGACCCTAGTTCGTACTCGGGTTAATCGGGTTGACCCGATTGACCCGAATTGGATTTTGGACCCGAGTAACCCGACCCGAATATCCTTCGTCGGGTTCGGGTCCGGGTCGGGTCGGGAAATAAGACACCCCTAACTCAGCAATGTATGGTACTATGGCCTACTCTTCAGTATGAAATCTGCAACTGATCTTGCGCGTTTCGTTTCAAGTTTTTTTGTTTGATACATTAACCATATTACAAAACAATGTTATACTAGAATTGGAGGGGTGAGCCAGGCCAAGGCAATAGTGCAACTCCAAGGCGACTCGCAAAGACCCCAATAGCAAGCTATTGAGATGGGTCTTTCCCCATAAAAAATAAGATTAATATCGAGTGAGCCGATGGCTCACATATCAGATATTAAACTGATAAGAACAGATACTACACTTGATCTTAGCCAAAAGGCCGAGAAAGGTATGCCTTGTATCTCCTTGGGCCTTGGTTGTTATAGCAGTATCCTTTTACTTAGTTTCTTTGGTCAAGCGATGTGGGATGCATACCGGTTAACCTTTAGTTCTCTACTTTGACCGCTTTATACATGTCAGTAGTGCTTTGCCTTAATCAATGTGAATTATTAATTTCATACAAAAATTTCAGCTGCACACTACGCGGATTAATCTATTCAGAAATATATCAGCTTTTATCAGACATGAGAAACAAGATGTCATTACATCTTCCTATGAGGACCCTTTTCTTTAGCAATCAAACTTCCTTTTTGCTTGACGGACTTCAATTAGTTATTCTCAATGTAAAACCATAGGGAAAATTGACTCTATTAGTTTTGTACTTTCACACTTTTTCCTAGTCAAACTACTCTACAATTATACACTACAAACTAGTCACTGTACTTCAAAAAATTTGTTAATTTTTTCATCGAACTTTTGTATAGTTATTCCAGACATTCCACACCTGATTCACAACTAGCTAAAAAGTGATGATGTGTATCCTACATAATAGCCCATAACAACAACTAACCAATAATAATGTAGATAGATAATGTTAACTTTCATAACATATAACCACATTCTCCCTGCTAAGAACTCTAATAACCTTAACCAGAGAAACTTTATTTACATTGTTCCTTCCGCTAGAACCACATAATTATCATCATAGAAAAGGTTCACTCAATGTTGTGTGTCTTCCAAACTTTAATACTAAGAATCTAATATTTCCAAACTTCATATACAAAAGGCCATAAGGGGCCGTTCTTCGTCAAACAAGTTCCTTCGGCCGAATGTTAATAAGATTTGGAAGGTTCAATACTTGGAGAGTTGGAGGTTCTTTATATCATTTGCAATAATCTTGGTTGACCCTAAGCTCAGTGATTTCAGCTTCTTTAATGACTTAAAATGCTGCAATCCACTACTTGTTACTCGCGAATTCGATAAGTTTAGAGATATCAACTGACTCAGACTTACATTCAAAGTGATCCACAGTCAATTAAGCCAACAGTTCCCACGTATAGCGATACATTAGTTTATGTATAGAAGGTGGCATTATTGGCTTATTGGTCATAACACTAAAGTGATATGAATAGACAAATCAAAACACGATCGTATATTTTTTAGGTATCTAAAATCCATGTTGAAACTGCATAAGTCGACGACGAATTTACCTAACTATCTTTATCGGAAATAGTTTTAACCTTCAATCCCACAGAGAATAAAGAAATAAATGTTGCTAGTAAATATAGAATAGAATAATGGGTTGTGTATGTTCAAAGTAATATGATGTTTGCAAAATCCTTTTGTGATGAGGCTAAATAAAAGAGTTTAGCCAAACTGCACAAGAACTTTGAAAATTCGTATTAACTCTTTAACCTTTTTCCTTCTTTTATGTTATGAGTAACAAATATCTTTTAACTCTTCTAATTTTTTTTGTTTATTTTTAGCTTTAAAGTTATATAGAGTATATTTTTATTCTAACATTAATACGTTTTAAATTTCTTTTTCCTTTATATTTAACATCATAACTTTTCTTAAAGAAGGCCACATACTTTTCCCCTGAAAGAATCGAGTGTAATAATGCTCTTTCAGCTAAGGACATAAAAAAGATTACGTATATAGAAAATTGATGCAAATGACATTTTTATAAATCTTGTGTTATCATTTTTTTTTCAAATGCAGCCACAACAACTGTGTCATCGTACATTACAACCACATTTCACCAAAAACGTAAACATTATCATGTCATTCCAATTAAAGACATGATAGAATGTGAGTCCTAAATTAAACATGTCTTTCGGGCTTTATATTGATTCTAAGGAAATACTTTGTGACATTTGCTTGTTGACCTTTGCCAATGTTCTTAAACTGTTAATGTTTCAAATGGAACTAGTATACTTTATGGTATGAACTTTTTATTTTGATTGTATGGTATATACACACAAATGTAAAAGAAAAGTTAAGAGGTAAGGAATATCGTCAATGTAAGTATGTCGCACAGTTTTGTTATAAGGAGATGTATTGTAAAATCCGCAGGTACTCTGAAAACGAAGATGAGGCTACGAGAGTTCGAAGACCAACATGATGATCAAGTTCTCACTCAATTATAGATGAGTCTGAGAACCTTAATTTATAGGTTCGACGTTTGAGTAACAACATCAAACACATTATTAGACAAGGTGATAAATCACAATCAAGTTGATTTGGTTCTTGTCCAAGAGGTTACGGAACACAAAGTAAAGTACAATCACGTTATCAGTTCAGAACAACACATTCGATCCAAGTATGGTATGTCAGAAGTTTGAGTGGATTTATCACCTCATGGAAAGTGAATGCATCAAAGCTTTTGGGGCACACCACATTTGATCCAAGTAGAATCTCTAGAGTTGCCATTTGACTTGAGATCTTTATCCTTCTCCAACTTTGTGAAACTCCAGTGGCATAAACAAAGTTCACCCACATAAACAAAATTTATAAACACTGTTTGTATACCAAGGATGAAAAAGTTCACCCGCATAAACAAAGTGTATCGATTATTAGAAATAGTAGACCTTAGAAGCTTTTGTTGACGTCCCACATCGCTCATTAAAAAAACTTGACACATGTTTATATGTTCCACTTGGAACAAAAGTCATCGTCGAGCTCAGTAACGTGAGCTTGTAACTCAAGCGAGGGCTATAAAGTGGTTGGACTGTGATGGAGCCAAGATTGGTTGGTTGTGTTAAAAAAATAAGATGTTTCAATATCTGGCTTGTCATTTCCAAGTCAAGAGTTGGACCTTGTTAGTGGAGCAAAGGGCTCACTGGTCAGGCTTGCCATTCCAAGTCAAGAGTCGCTTTACTAACCTGGTTCCTAAGTAGAGGTGTTGGACCATGTGAATGGAGCGGAAGGGCTTTATTCACCTGGTTCCCTAGAGTAGGCTTCACAGAGCTGCGAACACTTCTTGCTCTTGACAATAACCAGCTTGGCTCCATCTAAATAGACTTCCAGTTTTTCCCCCCTGCAAACACTTCTTGCTCTTGACAATAAACATTTCAAATTTGCCAGCTTATCTAAACTCATTAACTGATGTGCTAAACTTCTTGCTCTTGACAATAAACATTTCAAATCTGCCAGCTTATCTAAACTCATTAACTGATGTGCTAAACCTCTTACGAGAATTGATTCAAAGCAGTCCAACATCAATGGTTCATGAATGGATCTTGTATTAAACCCTGATTATCACAGGACAATTTGTGAAGACACTCAACTAGACCAACACAGACAATATCTCAAGAAGCTATCTCCCACTGCAATTCTTGTGTGTATAGAAACTGGACAACTTGATGAAATGATCAAAACTCATGTCATCCCAATTGCCAAGTGCTGAAAACTTAGTTGGAAATTTGTGCTTTTGGAGAAATGACAGTGGGTATAATTGAGAGGGCTTATTTGAAGAAAATACTGAAGAAGTTTGAGATAAAATGAAATGATCATTATTGGAGGGAAAAAGTAGTTACAAAATGATAATTCTTGATTACTCAAATGAGAATTACATCTACTCTATATATACAAGGGTTAAGCTTCTAGAAACATTATAGAACTACTAACATTACATTCTATTACAATTCACTTGAGCTTGGTATAGTAATTTGTGCTTGGATGGGAGAGTTGACTTTTGCTTTGACTCCATCTTTGACTTTTCTTTTGACCTTTGGATATTGTTGATTTGATGAGTTGCTGTTGTTGGATCTTTGATACCTCCATTACCCCCCCCCCCACACACAAGTTAGCAGTGTGAAAGGATCACAAGTGCCAAACTTGCTGATACAATTGTAATGTAGAACTTTAGGTAATCCTTTGGTTAAAACATCTGTTGCTTGGAAATTTGTAGGGATGTAGGAAGGTATGATTTGGTGATCCTTAATCTTATCTCTGACAAAATGACAATCGATCTCAATGTGTTTAGTTCTGGCATGAAGAACTGGATTGGAAGCAAGTGCAATAGCAGATTCATTGTCACATAAGATAGGAACAGGCTGAGATATTTTGAGGTTGAGATCTTGTAGTAAGCATTTGAGCCAAGTAATCTCACAAGTGCAATCTGCTAGAGCTCTATACTCTGCTTCTATGGATGATCTTGAGACAACAAGTTGTTTCTTTGAAATCCATGAGATGAGACAGCTTCCAAGAAAGATAGCATACCCTGTAACTGATCTTCTAGTGATTGGACAAGCTGTCCAATCACTGTCACAATATGCTGAAAGAGATAGAGTACTATCCTTTGGAAAATGTAAACCTTGTCCAGGACATAGCTTGATGTATCTCATGACCCTTAGTAATGCTTTCATATGGATAGTGGTTGGGTTATGAGAAAATTGACTGAGAACTTGTGCAACAAAGGAGAGATCAGGCCTGGTGATTGTGAGATAGATGAGTTTTCCAACTAATGTTCTGTAGAGAGAAGAATCAGGTAATGGTTCACTGGATTCATCATTGAGAGTGACAGTGGGATCCAGTGGTGTGATAGCAGGCCTTTCATTGAGAACACCAGCATGTTGAATAAGTTCTAAAGCATACTTCCTTTGGGATAAAACAATACCAGGTGAATTTCTAAGGATTTCAATGCCTAGATAATAATGTAGTGGGCCAAGATCCTTGATGCTGAACTTTTGATGAAGTTGTTGTTTGATAGAATTAATGAGAATTTGATCATTGCCTGCTAAGAGAATATCATCCACATAAACAAGAAGGGCAATGAATTGATGTCCTTGAGTAAGAGTGAAGAGAGAGGTATCAGCGTAACTTTGTTGAAAATGGAGAGATTGTAAGAACACTGTAAGTTTGCTGAACCATTGTCTATTTGCTTGTTTAAGTCCATAGAGAGACTTGGTTAGTTTACACACAGAATTGGGTGGAAGGTCTTTTGAGTAGCCTTGAGGAAGTTTCATATAAACCTCTTCATGTAAATCTCCATGTAGAAAGGCATTGTTGATATACAGCTGCTCAATAAACCAATTATGATGGACAGAAATAGCTAAGAGAGCTCTAACACTAACCATCTTTGCAACAGGAGCAAAAGTTTCCTTGTAGTCAACCCCTTCTCTTTGTGTGTAACCTTGTGCAACCAGCCTTGCTTTGTATCTTTCTACAGAGCCATATGCATTATATTTAATCCTGAACACCCACTTACTACCAATAGCAAACTTGTTAGCAGGTAACAGACATACTTCCCAAGTATTATTATCTTCTAAAGCTTGGATTTCCTTTTTCATAGCTTGAACCCATTTTGGATCCTTAGATGCTTGTGCATAGGTGTGAGGTTCAGTTGTTTTGTTAATGTTACTAATGAAGTGTCTGAGTTTTGGTGTGGAGATATTTGAATAATTAATGTATTTTGTGAAATGATGTTTGGAAATGTGATGAACATTAGATTTTGGAAGAGTGTAATGAAAATCTTTTAGTTTTGTTGGGATGGTTTTGGATCTGTGAGAAACTCTTAAAGGTGGAGGTGGTGTAGGGATGTGAGGTGAAGATTGTGTTGTTGAGGGAGGAGATGATTGTTGAGGTGAATTGGAAGTATCATGAGTTGACTGAGGAGTGTCTTGTGTAGTTTGTATTTTTTGTTGTGGGGATGAAGGAGTATTAAATAATGGTGAGGTGGTGATTACTTCTGTTGTGTTAGTTACTGCTGCTTCTGAGGTGTGTGGGTCAGGTGATGTAATGTTGGGAGGAGGAGTAGGTGGAGGTGAAGTAGTTGTGTCAGGTTGTAAGAAGATGGGAAGGGTGGATGATTTGTGATTGAGTTGTTATTGTGTTTGTAGGTTGAGAGAGTGTATGGAAAGGAAATTGTGTTTCATCAAACTCAACATGCCTGCTTGTGAGAATTTTGTGTGATTTGGGATCATACAAAAGGTATCCTTTTTGATTAGGTGAGTATCCAATAAGTACTGAAGGTATTGACCTTGGTTGAAATTTGTCTGGTGAGTGTTGGTGAACATAAGCTCTACATCCAATGGTTCTGATGTGATCTAAAGAAGGTGCAGTGTTATGTAGGAGCTCATATGGGGATTTGTTCTGAATTGAGGTTGAAGGAAGTCTATTGATGAGGTATGTGGCAACTAATATGCAATAGCCCCAAAAATGGATAGGAAAATTGGCTTGAAATTTGATTGCTCTTGCTACTTCCAAAAGTTGTTTGTGTTTTCTTTCAACTCTAGCATTCTGCTGAGGAGTATTTGGACATGAGGTTTGGTGTACTATTCCCACTGATTGAATAAATGTTTTGAGATAAGAATTTAAGAATTTTGTGCCATTATCACTTCTCACTGTTTTAATGTTTGTTTTGAAGTGTGTTTGGATGCAGTGATAGAAGGTTTTGATGTGGGTCATTGTGTGTTGTTTGCTAGGCATAAGATAAGTCCATGTGGCTCTTGAATGATCATCAACTATGGTGAGAAAGTATCTACATTTGTTTATAGTTGTATGCCTATAAGGACCCCAAACATCAATATGAATAAGATCAAACAGTGATTTAGCATAAGAGGTGCTGGATTTGAAAGGTAAAGCATGCTGTTTGGCTAACATACAGATATCACACTTGAAAGTTGAATTACAATGCATGAAAGGAGAAATTGTTTTTATTTGTTTAAGAACTGGAAATGAGGAGTGTCCCATCCTTGAGTGCCACAGGTATGAGTTGTTGTTGGTGTTGAAAATAGGTGATGTAGGTGTCTTGGTTGTAGAAAGTACTGATGATGGTTGAAAGTACTGTGTGGTTGTAGAAGGTACTGATGATGGTAGAAAGTAGAGACCATTACAAAGGACTCCATGAGCAATCCTCTTGTTCTGGTCCTGAAACACACAGTGTTTGTCAGTGAGGGTGAGTGAAATGTTGGTTCCTTGTAGTAGTTTGCTCACAGACATAAGGTTGTGTGAAAAAGATGGTATGTACAATACATAGTTAAGGGTGATGTAGTTATTTATGACCACTGATCCATAGGTTGTAACTTTAACATTGTGTCCATTAGGTAGTGTAACATATATGGGTATGGGAAGTGTGTGGATGTTAATCATGAATGAGAGAGATATGGAAATATGATCTGTTGCACCACTATCTATGATCCAAGCATGTTTAAGATCAGAAATGAGGGAAGCTACAAATTTAGGAATTCCAAAACTTTGAGAAGAAAATATACCTGAGAATGGACCCTTTTGATTGCCCTGCATCATGAGTAGAACTTGGTTCAATTGGTTCTGCAACTGATCCATTCTAGCAGCCATATGATTGTCAGAAGGAGTGTGTGTTGGAGTGTTTTGTGAGGGTTGATTAGTGTTGTGTGTTGCTATATCTTCTTGACTTTGAACCTTATTCACTGTCCTTGGTGAGGGTTGATAGGAAGTCTGTGGTTTTGAAGGTTTTGCAGGGAATTTTCCATGAAGTGGATGTCCCACTAGATAGCCTACAATTTTGTAGCATTGATCCTTTGAATGACCTTCTTTGAAGCAATGTCCACATATGACCCCCTTTTTGAAATTACCCTTTCTCTCAGATGATTCACCATGACTGTAGGAAGACCTATTAAACCTTTGAGATGAATTGTAGTGTTGGGTTGAATTTGGACCTCTGTGATTGTTTCCAAATGCTGCAAATACTGTGGGTGTGGAAGACTTTGGTAATAAACCTTCCCTTTGTTTTTCTTCTTGTCTGACCATATTATAGGCTTTAACAACTGATGGTAAAGGTTGCATGAGAAGAATTTGGCCTCTGATGTTGGCATAGCTATCATCAAGTCCCATCAAGAATTGAATCAATCTTTTCCTTTGATCTCTTTCACTGTTCTCCTTCCCATTCTCACAATTACAAACACAGATACACAAATATGGTGCTTCCAATGAGTCAAATTCATCCCACAATCCTTTCAGTTTATGATAGTAAACTTCAATGGTACAATCATGTTGTTTTAACTGAATAATGTCATTTGTGAGTTGGTAAATTCTGTGACCATCAATTTGTGCATAATGCTCATGAAGTTCACTCCATAACTTTGAAACAGAATTGATAAAGTTCAAGTTGTTACCAATTTGTTCAATCACAGTATTGGGAATCCATGAAATCAACATGTCATTGTTTCTTTCCCAAAGTGCTCTAGTAACATCAGTTGTGTGTGGTTCAGGGTATTCACCAGTGACTAGCTTCATCTTATTCTTAGCATTTAGTGCAATAACCATGGATCTCTTCCAAGAAGTGTAGTTGTCGGATCCAGTTAACTTCTTGGAGATGAGAATCAATCCTGGATGATCAGATTGATGCAGAAAGAGAGGATGATCAGAGTTGATTGTTCCATTGAGTGTGGTGTTCATTGTGGATGTATCTTGTGATGATGATGATGAATCAAGAACCATTTTGAACTGAATGGTGGTTATAACTGATTTGTAACAGAATGATGAGTTTTGGTGAATTGAATGATCAAGAAATGATGTTCAGTGGTGAAGATGCAGCAGATTATGGTGGATTTTGGTGGTGATGATGAAGGAAATTTTGGCGGGAAAAACGGTTATGGTAAGAAAAGTTGTTATAATCACCGGAAAAATCAGTTATCTTGATCGGAAGCAGTTACTCACCACAGTTTGTGGTGGTATGCTCTGATACCATGAAGAAGTTTGAGAGAAAATGAAATGATCATTATTGGAGGGAAAAAGTAGTTACAAAATGATAATTCTTGATTACTCAAATGAGAATTACATCTACTCTATATATACAAGGGTTAAGCTTCTAGAAACATTATAGAACTACTAACATTACATTCTATTACAATTCACTTGAGCTTGGTATAGTAATTTGTGCTTGGATGGGAGAGTTGACTTTTGCTTTGACTCCATCTTTGACTTTTCTTTTGACCTTTGGATATTGTTGATTTGATGAGTTGCTGTTGTTGGATCTTTGATACCTCCATTAAATACCATTGAAATTGATTCGGGTTCGAGACTGCCATGGTTTTTCGGCCAAGAAACAGATAACCGTGTGCTAGAAGCCCTACGAGACGTTTTCGAAACTGATTAAGGTTTGATGGGGACTTGCATTTTTTTTATGGAAGCTTGTAACATATATTGATGTGTAATTGTGTATGTGTTTGTCCCTTATGCAATTAGAAAGATTACAGATGTGGATTTAGAGCCACAACTTTATAGCACCGATAAAACTAAAGTTCTCATACTCATGATTAAGTGAGTGACAACTCGATCATCATGTTGTTCTTCAAAATTAGCGCAAATTATATCCGAAATCAAAAGGAAAGATTTTTTTTTGTTTGTTATTTTTCCCTTTTTATGTGTTGATAGGAAAAGGATGTAAAGCATTTGGGGTCATGTTATAATGGTTAGAACGTCTTGCCTTTTATATCTCTAAAATGAAAGTTTTAAAACTTCATATTCACATTTGTGTTCAGTCAAACTGGAAGCTTAGATGTAAAATAGATTATCAATCGCGTGAAGAACTAAAACTACATATCCGATATAGGGATAAACGTATTAAATACTCCTTGTAGAGAAAACAAATAAACAGTCACGAGGTTTGAGTAACAGATTGAACCTAGCTAGTACTTTTTTATTCCGAAACCTTGGTAATTACTGTAACGAGGAGAAAATCTCCCCCCCCCCCCCCCGTTTGGGTTTTCTTGTTTTTATTTTTTTTAAATGTGGCAAGAACTACGCGAGTATGAAAGATTCATATCGATGATACGACTATTCTGTTGCGTAAACAGTTGTTGAAACCTGAAGCCTCAAAGATTGCACCGCTTAAAAGTCTGTTTGCTTTCGGACTTGAATATTACTGTGTCGTCAAATGGTTCTTTCCACCCGGGAGCACATTTCAGACGTTTGTCGGTAATGTTGAGACGCGATGTTCAAGATAGCGAGACCCGTCTGATCGCCCGCTCGAATACCTTTTGTTATTTCAACAATATTTGTGCAACCGTCTGCACCAAACGTGTTGCTAAACGGCTGTAAGAACGAAAGGAATTCGTGCGGAAGATCAGACCGGGACGGGATCCTAAACATCTTGTTTCAATATAAACAAACGAATTCTGCGATATTCCACTGGGTGGAAAGCTTCCAATCGATGACACTACCATTCAGTTGCATAAATTTTTGCAAACCAGAGATTCAGAGGGCAGCAAAAAAATCGCATAACCACATTCACACACATGACAATCATCGCTTTTCAAATGGTTACGTAAAGCATTTGAGTATAATTTAATAAACAACTAAACGAAAAGCGTACTATCCTAAACAAAGGCAGGAACAATATCTTAAACATACACACATCGTAAACAAATAATCTTGTCGTCCAAAAACCTGAGAACCTATGATTTGCTTACTCAGTGATTTCGCTGAGAAGGCGGGCTGATTGAAACGTTTAAGATATGGCTACTTTTGTTATTCAAAGCTGCGCCCGACCTAGCTAATGCAAAGGATAGACCTTCCAAATCTTAATGTCGTAGGCTGGCTAAAAAAATTGGCAGCGAATGGATATCAAAGAGGGGTATGTGCTACCCGTTTGCTGACGGGTGCGCTGAAAGATCTTGGATTTTTTACATCCAACCACCTTAGCGGAATTATGTGCTCTGTTGGTTTCTGCATCCAGCTTGTTATTTTTGTCATCTGCTTCAGCTACACCATTTGCTATCCTATGTTTGTATTTCTTAAGGTGGTAGTAAAGGCTCTTCATGGCTGCAATAAATTAAAGACGCGTGTGTTTGTCAAAAAGGTAGACTCTAGAATCAATTAAAAGTAAATAACTGAATTACCTGATGATGCTGAAGACCGGTAGCTAACATTTTTATGTACCCGAAATAGTCGTACATTGTGAAGGATCCTTTTATTTCGTACCTAGGTATCGTTGTGTCATCGAATTGAGTCTTTCCACTCGGGAGTACATTTCAATCGTCAATCGATAATGTTGGTAAGCGATGTTCAACATAGTGAGGCATGTCTAATCGCCCTCTCAAATTCCTTTTGCTGCGTTAGGAGTCTGTGCAAAGGTCTGCACCAGACGTATTGCTAGACCATTGTCACAACGAAAGGAATTCGAGGGAAAGATGAGAACAGGGAAATATCTTAAACATCCCGTATCAATATTAGCAAATGAAGATTGCACTATTCTGCCGAGTGGAAAGATTTCAATCGATGACACGACCATTTACTTCAATAAGATGTAACTCAGTCCGGCTGCGTACATATAGGCAATTCTAGACAACTCTTAGTTACAAATATGTAGCTATCCATGATTCTGAGAGGTAATGCAAACACATGTACAATACCTGAATAGTGTTGCGTCACTGAGTGGGGTCTTTCCACTCGGGAGTACATTTCAAGCGTCAATCGCTAATGCTGAGACGTGATGTTTAGGATAGTGAGACCCGTCTACCTGCTCCGTTGAACTCCTTTTGCTATTTCAACGATTCTTGTGCAAAGAGCTGCACCAGCCGTATTGCTAAACCGTTGTGATAACGAAAGGTTTTCGAGGGGTCAATCAGAATAGGCCAATATCGTAAACATCTCATATCAATATTAGAAAATGAAACCTGGAATATCCTATCGGGTTGAAAGATCCCAATCAGTGACGCGAAAATTCGGCTGGATGAGAATCTAGTGCTACCGGCTGCATACGTATAGGTACCCCCATTCAACCCAAAGAATAGTAAAAAGGAATGCGGCTCAGATATATGTATACAATAGCGATACCAGACAACCAACATGGCTGCAGTCACACATTCAATATGACTGCCCTGCCACGATGCGGGCCAAGGAGATGTATACGCATTGGTTAGCATATTATCATCATTGCCTATAGATTGGTAGGAGGACAAAATTCAAGCATACGATAGCGTTGTCAGGGAACAAACGGGGCGTGCAATCACCAACTTTGCTCAGACCCAGTTATAAAGTTTGCGCCAACCAGGATATACATATAAGGAAACCGTGACAACCCAAAGTAATATTATTCAGCTAAATATGTAAAATCTAAATTGGATCTCAATACCTGTATCCGTAAAGATTGAAATCTCGGAAGAACGACCAAACCTTGTGGTGGATGCATTATGGAAACCATAGGCGGTGATCAGTATTCGACCAAGAAAAAGCAATCCGAGTACATTTGTAGCAAGATTAGTTTTTCTTGGCCAAATATTGGTCGCAACATCCATCAGGCGAATTTTGAAGAACAACATGATGATCGAGTTGTCACTCACTTAATCATGAGTACGATAACCTTAGTTTTATCGGTGCTATAAAACTGTGGTTCTAAATCAACATCTGTAATCTTTCTAATTCCATAAGGGACACACACATACACATACACATACACAATCACACATCAATATATGATACAAGCTTTCATAATGCAAGTTCCAATCAAACCTTAATCTGTTTCGAAAACGTCTCATAGGGCTTCTAGCACACGGTTAGCTGTTTCTTTCCTGAACAACCTTGGGGGGCTAGAACCTGAATCAATTTCAATGGTATTTTCTTCAAATAACCCCTCTCATTTATACCCACTGTCATTTCTCCACAAAATCACAAATTTCCACTAAGTTTTCCGCACCTGGCAATTGGGATCACGTGAGTTTTGATCATTTCATCAAGTTGTCATGTTTATATACACACAAGAATTGCAGTGGGAGAGATAGCTTCTCGAGATATTGTCAGTTTTGGTCTAGTTGAGTGTCTTCATAAATTGTCATGTGATAATCATGGTTTAATACAAGATCTATTCATGAACCATTGATGTTGGACTGCGTTGAATCAATACTAGTAAGAGGTTTGGTGCATCATTTAATGAGTTTAGATAAGCTGACAGATTTGTAATGTTTAAGACTTGGGTTATGGTACATAAAAGTTACTAAAGTTTACAAAAAAATTGTCTTAAGGTAATATAGTTTCATTTTGTTCAGTTAGGTTACTAAACTTTCGGTAAGCATACACTTCGAAAATTCAGTGTTAGTCCGAGTAACTTGGATGTATATTTTTGATTCCTGAGTGAACAAAATTCAAAGTTCAATAACCTGAACAGTCACTTTTATAAGTTCAGTTACCTGAATGAACAAAGTTTCAAAGTTGGATGAACAAAATGAAACTATATTACATTAGGACAATTTTTTGTAAACTTTAGTTACTTTTGTGTACCATAACCCTTAAGACTTCTGTTGGCAACTCAGCAATGTATAGCCTACTTTCCAGTATGAAATCTGCAACTGATAAAAAATTGGAAGAAGATCTTGGACGTCTCTTTTTAAGTTTTTTGGTTTGATACATTAGTCATTTTACAAAACAATGCTATACTAGAATTGGAGGGGTGAGCCAGGCCAAGGCAATAGTGCAACACCAAGACGACTCGCAAAGACCACAATATCAAGCTATTGTGATGGGTCTTTCCCCGTAAAAAATAAGATTAATATCGAGTGAGCCGATGGCTCACATATCAGATATTAAACTGATACACTTGATCTTAGCCAAAAGGCCAAGAAAGGTATGCCTTGTATCTCCTTGGGCCCTTCATTTTATTCCAGTATCCTCTTACTTAGTTTCTTTGGGCCAATGATGTGGGATGCATACCAGTTAACCTTTAGTTCTCTACTTTGACTGCTTTATACATGCCAGCCTTGAGCAGTGCTCTACCATAACAACAACTAACCCATAACAATGTAGATAGATAATGTTAACTTTCATATCATATAACCTTAACCAGAGAAACTTTATTTACATTGTTCCTTCCGCTAGAACCACATAATTATCATCATAGAAAAGGTTCACTCAACGTTGTGTGTCTTCCAAACTTGAATACTAAGAATCTAATATTTCCAAACTTTATATACAAAAGGCCATAAGGGGCCGTTCTTTGAACAAGTTACTTCGGCCGGGTGTTAATAAGATTTGGAAGGTCCATTACTTGGAGAGTTGGAGGTTCTTTATATCATTTGCAATAATCATGGTTGACCCTAAGCTCAGTGATTTCAGCTTCTTTAATGACTTCAAATGCTGCAATCCACTACAGGTTACTCACGAATTCAATAAGTTTTGAGATATCAACCGATTCAGACCTGCATTCAAAGCTATCCACAGTCAATTCAGCCAACACTTCCCACGTATAGCGATAACTAATTTTCATTTTCGATTCTTGTATTTTTAAAGAAAGAAGTGTCACTTGGCATCAAACTATTGATCAATTGATGGCGATTCTTTTTGAACTACACTTTTGTGATATACAAAGTTCATCTTGTCGGATACATTAGTTTATGTATAGAAGGTGGCATTATCAGCTTATCGGTCATGGCGCTAAAGTGATATGAATAGACAAAGAAAAACACGATCATATTGTGGGAAACGGTGCACACTTTTATTAATAACGAAATCAGATTACAGTTAATAATAACAGAAAATAAAAGACAGAAAATTAAATACAGACAGAAAGGAGTAGAAGCAGAAGACAGACTCTAAATTGATAAAAAAAAAAAAAAAAAAAAAACAGTAAAAGTCGTGGAACGAGGCTCGTGTAAAACACGATTCCCTTAAAACAGATTCGCCGTCTGTTTCCCAGGGTACAACGTCCAAAGCTGTTGTACAGCCGGACTTGACTTACTTGCCTGAAAGATCACAGAAGCTTGCGTGTTTCTGATCGAAGAGAATGCTGGAATTCGGCTGCAGAGGAGTTACGTTTTTCTGTGTGTAAAAACCGAATGAGATATGTTTAATACATAGGCTAAACCTATCTTGGTCACCAAGAAAAGATATTTGCCTGAATAAACACAGATACGCAAATCTGTTAAATATTATACACGATTTCAATATCTTCCATTTATTTAAACCGATTCTGTCTAACTTGTTTACAAAGTTTAAATCAGTTCCAAAAATAAACGGACACAAAATCTGGAAATATATGACAACGAATCTGCAGCAAAAAGATACGCATGTATGCGAGGTTTCGGAGCTGCATTCATGTCCGCATGAGTTCAGAAGCTTCGAACCCATTTTGGCCCAGAAATCCTGAAATCTGCACCCCCCTACGCGCGCGCACGTAGATGTTGGAGTAAAACCAACAAATCAATTTGAAGGTTCATATCAAGATTCCTATATAAACAAGGTTTCATTTCTTGTTTTGGGCGATGTGGGATACTCCACTTTTCCAAATTTTGTGTTTCAAGTGCCTCACTTTGAGACACGATATCTCATTCATATCAACTCTATTTTTGACACTCTTTAGCTCGTTGCGAAGCTCTCGTCAAGGAGAACGCAAAGCTACCAAGAAATATAAATATATATAACATATACATATATTAAATAGTGTCCAAAAGTTTGCAAAACTCATTTTTCCAACACATATATATCTTTTAGGTGTCTAAAATCCATGTCGAAACTGCGTATGTCGATGACATATTTAGATACCTTACTATCTTTATGGAAAACAATTTCAACCTTCAATCCCACATAGAATAAAGAAAAAACATGTTGGTAGTTAATACAGAATAAAGTAATGGCTGGGTTGTGTATGTTCAAAGTGTTCATTTCGAGGCCATGCTTTGCTCTAAATAATAGTTTAGAGAATTACAAGTAGTATTCGCATGAAAATTCATAGTAACTCTATAACATTTTATTTTTTATTTTATTTTATTTTATTATTTATTTATTTATTTATTTTAGTACTACTATCAAATATCTTTAACTCTTCTAATTTTGTAGTTTATTTTTAGCTATAAAGTTATATAGAGTATATTTTCATTGTAACATTAATACGTTTTTGTTAACTTTATTTTCCTTTTATATTTAACATCAAAACTTTTCTAAATTAAGGCCACACACTTTTCTCCTGAAACAATCGAGTGTAATAATGCGCTTAAAAAGTGAGCTAAGGACATTAATAAGATTACTTTTGTAGATATTAATGCTGATAATTGTGATATTAATTTTCTGTTACAGTTTTTTTTTTCAACCCTTAAGATAGCTGAAATTAACCAGTAACCAAATACTTTGTGACATCTGCTTGTTGATCTTTGCAACTGATCTTAAACTGTTAATGCTTCATATGAGTCCAGTATACTTAATGGTATGAGCTTTTTATTTTGATTGTATAAAGATGTATATACACTCAAATTTAAAAGAAAAGTTAAAAGATAAGGGATATTGTCAATGTAAGTATGTCCCACATTTTTTTTTAAGCATATGTATTGTAAAATCCACAATTTACTCTGAAAGTGAAGATGAGGCTACGAGAGTTCGAAGACCAACATGACAATCAAGTTGTCACTCACTTACTGATGAGTATGAGAACCTTAACTTATAGGTCCGTCGTTTGAGTAACAACATCCAACACATTATTAGACAAGGCGATAAATCACAATCAAGTTGATTTGGTTCTTGTCCATGAGGTTATGGAACACATCACTACTACACAAAAGCTTATATAGAACACCTTAAATAGAGTGGTTTTCCTAAAACCTGATCTAACTAACAGAAAAGAGGGGGGGGGGGGGGGGGGGGGGGGGGAGTTGACAAATAGATCGGTTATTAAGATAAAACCCGTTCCAACTAAGTTTAAATATAAATAGATCGGACTTTATATATCAACTGATCTATTTACACGCCACATTCTCCGAGATAAGCTAGCTGTCATCACGACTACTTTTAAATAGATCAGTTTTTTCTAAATAACCGATCTATTTATGGCTTATACCAACGGCTCCCTATCAGCAGACAGGGTATACAAAGTTTACTTTGGTCTCAATTTTCATCAACACATACTCAAAACCCACAATAAATACTCAAAAAAAACTCAATAAATGCTAAAAAACACAATTAATGCTTCAAAAATTCTCATTTTCAAGTGTTTATATTGTCTCAATTTAAAAGGTACTATAACTATTCTTACTATTTATCTCTTTCATTTTATAACACAAAATTAATTTATGAGTTTGCGTTTTTTAGTCTTTTTTGTAGTGGTGCATATTAAAGTACAACCACGTTATCAGTTCGAAACAACACATTCGATCCTAGTGATATGTCAGAAGTTTGGGTGGATTTATCACCTCATGGAAAGGGAATGCTTCAAAGCTTCTTAGGCACAACACATTTGATCCAAGTACAATATCTAGAGTTGCCATTTGACTTGAGATCTTTTTCCTTCTCCAACTTTGTGAAATCCCAGTAACATTTTTCTTCTTTCGCCAAAAAATTTCACTACTAATAGAAAAGCAAAATTTATAAACACCGTTTGTATACCAAGGATGAAAAAGTTCACCCACATAAACAAAGTGTATATCGATTATTTGGGAGAAATAGTAGACGTCAAAAGCTTTTATTCACATCCCACATCGCCCAATAAAGAAACTTATCACATATTTATATAGACCACTTGGAGCCAAATTCTTCGCCGAGCTTAGTAACGTGAGCTTGTAACTCGAGTGAGGGCTTTAAAGTCGGATGGACTGTGATTGAGCCAAGATTGGTTGGGTCAAGCTGTTGCAATATCTAGCTTGCCCATTCCAAGTCGAGAGGTGGACCATGTGGTTTGAGCGAAAGCTCGGGCCACTTGGTTCCTAGAGTAGAGGGCAATGCGTTAGGCTGGTTTCACAGAGCTGCGAAAACTTCTCGCTCTTGACAGTGGAAGGATAACGAGTCGGTGCTCTCTTGACCCAAATAACCAGCTCGGCTCCTTCTAAAGGACTCCCACTTTTTTTTTTTTTTTTCATGAATGCCACAATCTAAGTTTGATGAATCCGTGTAAGCTAGGGTGAATTTATCATCTCATGGACAGTGAACGTTTCAAATCAGCATCAATGAAAAGTGGCAGTGGGTTACCACGGCTCTACGCGCTATTAGAGAATCATGGTTATTACACCAACGTATATAATTGTCTAGTGACTTAGATCATATCCCCCTTTTAACTTGTTTTTCAGCAAAAAAGGTAACCATTTGACCAGATATCTTTATCCATCTTGTATATTTCCTGCTCCGAATTTTTGGACGTTTTGATGATATTCTTCTTCTTTTGCCAACAAAATGAATAGATAAACATCGATGGTTTACTAAAGCTTGTAAGTTGTAATGTTCATGTAATATATCAAATATGTTTTTTCTTAAGAACCCAAGTGGTGTCAAATGGAATTATGATACTTCTTCAATTTCCATAAATTTTATGTTCCAAAAACAAGCGGTGTTAACAGTTCATAACTGAAAGAAACAAAACAATTGCATATGTAAAAAATACTTGCTAAGATCAGCAGGCAAGAAAAAAAGAAACAGTTACGGCAGCGGTTTAGGTGAAAAAAGTTGGACCATTGCTCGATTTGTGCGTGTCATTCCAGTTTGCTGATTTTATGGGATAAGCGATTTGACAGTATCACTATTTTAGTTATTAGAGAAGACCTGCAATAATTATATTATTCTAAAAATACAATGATTCATACTTTTTCATTATTGGGTCGCTTTTATCAACTGATTAGAGGCAACCTCATTTGACATTAGATAGTGATTCATCAAATTAAAAAGTGTGAATATTAACTCCAACTAAAGTTATGTACATACTATCTGCAACTATCACAGTAATAACCAAGGTTTCGGAATAAAAACGTACTAGGTTCAATCTGTTACTCAATCCTCTTGACTGTTTATTTGTTTCCTCTACAAGGAGTATTTGAATATGTAGTTTTAGTCCTTCACTCGATTGATCATCTTTTTTACATCTCAGCTTCCAGTTTGACTGAACACAAATGTGAATATGAAGTTTAAGAACTTTCATTTAGAGATATGAAAGGCGCAAGCGTTATAACCATGATACCATGACCCAAATGCCTTACATCCATGTCCTATCGACACGTAAAAAGGGAAAAATAACAAACAAACAAAAAAATATTTCCTTTTGATTTCCGATATAATTTGCTCTAATTTTGAAGAACAACATGATGATCGAGTTGTCACTCACTTAATCATGAGTATGAGAACCTTAGTTTTATCGGTGCTATAAAATGTGGCTCTAAATCCACATCTGTAATCTTTCTAATTCCATAAGGGCAAACACATACACAATCACACATCAATACATGATACAAGCTTTCATAATGCAAGTTCCAATCAAACCTTAATCAGTTTCAAAAACGTCTCATAGGGCTTCTAGCACACGGTTAGCTGTTTCTTTCCCGAACAACCTTGGCGGGCTAGAACCTGAATCAGTTTCAATGGCAATTTCTTCAAACAAGCCCTCTCATTTATACCCACTGTCATTTCTCCAAAAGCATGAATTTCCAACTAAGTTTTCAGCACTTGGCAATTGGGATAACGTGAGTTTTGATCATTTCATCAAGTTGTCATGTTTCTATACACACAAGAATTGCAGTGGGAGAGACAGCTTCTCGAGATAGTCTGTGTTGGTCTAGTTGAGTGTCTTCATAAATTGTCATGTGATAATCAGGGTTAAATACAAGATCTATTCATGAACTATTGATGTTGGACTGCTTTGAATCAATTCTCGTAAGAGGTTTGGCGCATCAGTTAATGAGTTTAGATAAGCTGACAGAATTGTAATGTTTTAGGACTTCTCCTGTTGGTAACTCACCAATGTACAGCCTACTTTTTGCAACTGATTAGAAAAAATAAAATCTTGGACATCTCTTTTTTATGACTTTTGGTTTGATACATTAGTCACCTTACAAAACAATGTTATACTAGAATTGGAGGGGTGAGCCAGGCCAAGGCAATAGTGCAACACCAAGACGACTCACAAAGACCCCAATAGCAAGCAATTGTGGTGGGTCTTTCCCCATAAAAAATAAGATTAATATCGAGTGAGCCGATGACTCACATATCAGATATTAAACTGATAAGAACAGATACTACACTTGATCTTAGCCAAAAGGCCGAGAAAGGTATGCCTTGTATCTCCTTGGGCCTTGGTTGTTATAGTAGTATCCTTTTACTTAGTTTCTTTGGTCAAGCGATGTGGGATGCATACCAGTTAACCTTTAGTTCTCTACTTTGACTGCTTTATACATGTCAGTAGTGCTTTGCCTTAATCAATGTGAATTATTAATTTCATACAAAAATTTCAGCTGCACACTACGCGGATCAATCTATTCAGAAATATATCAGCTTTTATCAGACATGAGAAACAAGATGTCATTACATCTTTCTATGAGGACCCTTTTCTTTAGCAATCAAACTTCCTTTTTGCTTGACGGACTTCAATTAGTTATTCACTTATTCTCAATGTGAAACCATAGGGAAAATTGACTCTATTAGTTTTGTACTTTCACACTTTTTCCTAGTCAAACTACTCTACAATTATACACTACAAACTAGTCACTGTACTTCAAAAAATTTGTTAATTTTTTCATCGAACTTTTGTATAGTTATTCCAGACATTCCACACCTGATTCACAACTAGCTAAAAAGTGATGATGTGTATCCTACATAATAGCCCATAACAACAACTAACCCATAATAATGTAGATAGATAATGTTAACTTTCATAACATATAACCACATTCTCCCTGCTAAGAACTCTAATAACCTTAACCAGAGAAACTTTATTTACATTGTTCCTTCCGCTAGAACCACATAATTATCATCATAGAAAAGGTTCACTCAATGTTGTGTGTCTTCCAAACTTTAATACTAAGAATCTAATATTTCCAAACTTCATATACAAAAGGCCATAAGGGGCCGTTCTTCGTCAAACAAGTTCCTTCGGCCGAATGTTAATAAGATTTGGAAGGTTCAATACTTGGAGAGTTGGAGGTTCTTTATATCATTTGCAATAATCTTGGTTGACCCTAAGCTCAGTGATTTCAGCTTCTTTAATGACTTCAAATGCTGCAATCCACTACTTGTTACTCGCGAATTCGATAAGTTTAGAGATATCAACTGACTCAGACTTACATTCAAAGTGATCCACAGTCAATTAAGCCAACACTTCCCACGTATAGCGATACATTAGTTTATGTATAGAAGGTGGCATTATCGGCTTATTGGTCATAACACTAAAGTGATATGAATAGACAAATCAAAACACGATCGTATATTTTTCAGGTGTCTAAAATCCATGTTGAAACTGCATAAGTCGACGACGAATTTACCTAACTATCTTTATCGGAAATAGTTCTAACCTTCAATCCCACATAGAATAAAGAAATAAAATGTTGCTATTAAATATAGAATAGAATAATGGGTCGTATCTGTTCGAAGCAATATGATGTTTTCAAAATTCTTTTGTGATGAGGCTAAATAAAAGAGTTTAGCCAAACTGCACAAGAACTTTGAAAATTCGTATTAACTCTTTAACCTTTTTCCTTCTTTTATGTTATGAGTAACAAATATCTTTTAACTCTTCTAATTTTTTTGTTTATTTTTAGCTTTAAAGTTATATAGAGTATATTTTTATTCTAACATTAATACGTTTTAACTTTCTTTTTCCTTTATATTTAACATCATAACTTTTCTTAAAGAAGGCCACATACTTTTCCCCTGAAAGAATCAAGTGTAATAATGCTCTTTGAGCTAATTAAGGACATAAAAAAGATTACGTATATAGAAAATTGACGCTTATGATATTTTTATAAATTTTGTTTTACCATTATTTTTTTTCAAATGCCGCCACAACAACTTTGTCATCGTACATTACAACCACATTTCACCAAAAAGGTAAACATTATCATGTCATCCCAATCAAAGACTTGATAGAATGTGAGTCCTAAATTAAACATGTCTTTTGGGCTTTATATTGATTATAAGGAAAATACTTTGTGACATTTGCTTGTTGACCTTTGCCACTGTTCTTAAACTGTTGAACATCAAGTTGTCACTCACTTACTGATGAGTCTCATAACCTTAATTTATATGTCGGTCGTTTGAGTAACAACATCAAACACATTATTAGACAAGGTGATAAATCACAATCAAGTTGATTTGGTTCTTGTCCAAGAGGTTATGGAACACAAAGTAAAGTACAATCACGTTATCAGTTCGGAACAACACATTCAATCCACGTATGGTATGTCAGAAGTTTGAATGGATTTATCACCTCATGGAAAGTGAATGCATCAAAGCTTTTGGGGCACAACACATTTGATCCAAGTAGAATCTCTAGAGTTGCCATTTGACTTGAGATCTTTATCCTTCTCCAACTTTGTGAAACTCCAGTGGCATTCTTCTTCTTTCGCCAAAAAATGTCACCACTAATAGAAAAGCAAAATATATTAACACCGTTTGTTTACCAAGGCTGAAAAAGTTCACCTGCATAAACAAAGTGTATGGATTATTTGGCAGAAATAGTGGACCTTAAAAGCTTTTGTTGACGTCCCACATCGCTCATTAAGGAAACTTGACACATGTTTATATGTTCCACTTGGAACAAAACTCATCGCCGAGCTCAGTAACGTGAGCTTGTAAATCAAGTGAGGGCTATAAAGTGGTTGGACTGTGATCGAGCCAAGATTGGTTGTGTTAAAAAAATAAAATAAAAAGATGTTGCAATAATATTTGGCTTGCCATTTCCAAGTCAAGAGTTGGACCTTGTTAGTGGAGCAAAAGGGCTCACTGGTCAGGCTTGCCATTCCAAGTCAAGAGTCGCTTTACTTACCTGGTTCCTAAGTAGAGGTGTTGGACCATGTGAATATACTTAGTGATTCGAAGGCTCTATTCACCTGGTTCCCTAGAGTAGGCTTCACAGAGCTGCAAACACTTCTTGCTCTTGACAATAACCAGCTTGGCTCCATCTAAATGGACTTCCACTTTTTTCCTGCAAATCATACTCATGATTAAGTTTCTTCAAAATTAGAACAAATTATATCCGAAATCAAAAGGAAAGATTTTTTTGTTTGTTTGTTATTTTTCCCTTTTTATGTGTTGATAGGAAAATGATGTAAGGCATTTGGGTCATGGTATAATGGTTATAATGTCTTGCCTTTTATATCTCTAAAATGAAAGTTTTAAAACTTCATATTCACGTTTGTGTTCAGTCAAAGTGGAAGCTTAGATGTAAAATAGATTATCAATTTAGGGAAAAAGTATTAAATACTCCTTGTAGAGAAAACAAATAAACAGTCACGAGGTTTGAGTAACAGATTGAACCTAGCTAGTACTTTTTTATTCCGAAACCTTGGTTATTACTGTAATAGTTGCAGATAGTCTGTACACAGCTTTAGTTGGAGTTAATATAAATATGAATCACCTAAACTGCTGCCGTAACTCTGTTTCTTATGATCTAAGTCACTAGAGTCGTGGTAACCCACTGGAACTTTTCATTGATGCTGATTTGAAACATTCACTGTCCACGAGATGATAAATTCACCCTAGCTTACATGGATTCATCAAACTTAGATTGTGCATAGAATAAAAAAAAAAAAGAAAAAAGTGGGAGTTCATTAGAGAGAGCCAAGCTGGTTATTTGGGTCAAGAGTGCACCGACTCGTTATCCTTCCACTGTCAAGAGCGAGAAGTATTCGCAGCTCTGTGAAACCAGCCTAACGCATTGCCCTCTACTCTAAGGGACCAAATGACCCAAGCCTTCGCTCGAATCACATGGTCCAACTCTTGACTTGGAATGGGCAAGCCAGATATTGCAACAGCTTGACCCAACCAATCTTAGCTCCATCACAGTCCATCCCACTTTAGAGCCCTCACTTGAGTTACAAGCTCACGTTACTGAGCTCGGCAAACTGTTCTGTTTCCGCTTTAATCACTTTGGAGTTTAGACAACTAAAACCTTAAACGTCAGTGACACTTTTTACATTTATGTTGATACTTGTTAGATGAACTCCAAACCTAGGCTTTGAACATTCAATATCATTATTCCACATAAACACCAATGTGATGAACTACGACCAACTTGATCGCTTGATTTCACTAACTTATAATGAAAGAACACCAATTTAGACTGAGATTAGATATAGAGAGCAATGAGCTTTGTAAATCTACTAAAGGCTCGTGTATTAAATACGTGGCACTATTAGTATTCTTAGGCACCTCACAGAAACTTGGCACCAATTATATACCCCCGTCCAAACCTCCTTTGCTAACGTACACGTGAATGGAACATGAGATAACGATTCCATTGAAACTCCGCATAAAGGACACATAAGCCTTTCTATATCATATGCAACAACCTCTTTAATAACCAGTTGCAGCACTTCTAGCTATAACTAAGCAAAAAATTTCAATATCATTATCATATTACCACCTCTTATCATAGTGGATACTTGATACCAAGATTGTTAATTATATCTAACACAAAGAAGAATTAAAAAGGACCAAAAGAAAAGGAAGGCAGAAATAGTGAATTAATCCTTTTCACAAGAAATAGTCATAAATTAATCCCACATCGACCAAGAGAAGAACTATTGGTCGGTTTATATAGCAGAGAAAATCCTCCATCCGTTGTCCCTTTGGGGACATCCGATAAAATTGGAACGATACAGAGAAGATTAGCATGGCCCCTGCGCAAGGATGACACGCACAAATCGAGAAATGGTCCAAATTTTTTTTGTAACCTAAACAGCTGACGGAACCCAAATTCTGCAAAGTTAGATCAGTAGTCTTATAGCCAGACACTCAATCTGATATCCAACTTGATGTGCAAGGATTGCTTTTAACATAGAGCAGATTTCATGTTTGGTTTATACTTTGTGTTTGTTATCAACTATGAGTTTACGAACTATGTTTGGTTTATACTTCATGAGTCATTGTTGTTTTTTTAGTAATAAACCCGGCCAATTCAATCGTCATAATTCAGTTGCAAAGCCTACAATTGCAAAGCCTACAAATAAGAATAAACTCCAGCTAAAGCTGCATATTAACCTTTCATTAGTGGGTTCCCAAGTCTCAAGTTAAATGAACTATGTGATGGTGATTGACAAGCACGACCTTTTTGCCTATTAAGAGGTTAACTTGATTGTCAACCAACGTTCCGTACTGAAAAACTACTCGGTTCAACCTGTTACTCAATAATACTCATTCCTCGGGGACTGTTTAATAGTGTTTATATTGTCTCCTCTACATTCCAAATAAATAGATGCCATGGTGAAAATCAATTTTACACGATCACTATAAACTTGTTAGTATAATATCAAGTTATAATGACTAGATAATCATTTTAATAACACTTCTGATAGATCATCAGCCAGTTAATAAGATCGGTTTGACCAGCTATTGATGACCAAACGAATGTTATATTGTGTAATTATAACGCATTGCTATACTCAGAGTTTAACTCACCAAACAATTGTGTATATTCACTTGCTAATATATATGTTTATACAATCGAGATATTACAACATAGACAAAGCAAAATTTGCTTTCATTCTCGTGTAAAAGAGATCAAAATGAATGAAGTTTGGGATAAGATTAAGATTTACTTCTATCATAACTGAGGTTTCTAATCGTATACTATAAACTAATACAACTATGCTTCATTGATACAAACAACATTCTTACCTCTAATCAAACCCTGTAAATACCTCTATGCTGTGACTTCCATAGAAGCTTTGGGGTCATCTCTTATGAACAAAGAGCATGCCAAAGAAGGCAGAAATTCGGCTACCCAAACCGATCATCATGAGGACAAATATACAAAGACCCCAATCATGTACATTGTACCCCAATCTTAGAAGTGCCCCACAACGTGTGATCAACCATACTCCTGAATACCTGCAGTTAACAATGTTAATAATAAGAAAATAAAGTGTATAATAAAAAAATATTCCATATAATAAAGCATATTATTTGCATACATAGGTTATTAGATGGTTGTACCTGTTTGCATTCGCAATTACAAATGCTTCAAGTGCCCATTTGGGGTAGCATAACTTGGAAATATCCCTCACAAACTGACCACTTTTAGTCTGTGTTGAAACAAGAGTCAAAACTACAGGAAGGAGCACCGCAAACTGCATCAAATTTCAATTGAATTAGTGTATTTTTATGGCATAAAACCTCCTAAATCATTGACTACGTATTTCATACCCATATGTAGCAGATTAATTATTTTAGTAGAACTATACATAAAACCCCATTTTGAACCGAACCAATTTTGACCTGTCACCCGACCTGCCCATTTTACCAAATACTTCTTTAAAGCCATTTGTGTTACTCACCAACTGTGATGGACCAGGATCAAGAAATATGGCTAGCATGTATGCGATGCCAGTTACACAGTACACAAGGGCAAGCATAACTGTGTAGTTTTCTGCAAAAGAAGATCTGGGGTAGCTGAAGAAGTAGAACATGGACAAATAAACAGCTGGCTTTATCACTGTGCTGAAATGGTCAATTGTGTCTTTAGCTAGGAAATGAGCTAAGCTGCTAATGCCAGACGCACGTTCTCTCCAATATTGCAACTTGTCCAAAGAAAATGTTCTCAATGCCGCAATTTTACATAACAAAGCTGTAAAGAGAATTGTTTATTGCATATTATCATCCATATCCAATCAAGGTTCATGAGAAATTTAGAACCAACACCATTAGCCCAAAAGCAGTTTGATAGTTACTTACACACTGCAATAATTGAGTAAGTGTAGCCAGGTGCCCCGAACGTCTCTTCACTTGATTTAGTAATGCTTCCTAAGCATGCTCCAGCAAGTAATAATATGAGATAGTCTACTAATTGTAGCTTAGATTCCCGTAGCCGCTGCTTAGCAATCCTGATAATATATCAACATCAGAATAGGAAGCAGAAAATTATAGAAGTCAATAATGCATAATAAGAACAGGTTGCAGATTCAACGGGTCAAGCGGGTCCAAAAAATCTATTTTCCTGTAATGAAAAACTGTATTACTTTTTTTAAATAAGATAAATTTTGAAACACTAAATGACGCACCAACTTATTATGTGAAAAAGTAAAAGCCGTTTATTGTTCTTTGAACAAGTAGTGTTCCGGGTCAAACTGGATTGACCCGCTATAGACCCACTCATTTTGCGTCTCTGTCTGATAATAAGACAAATACCTTCCAAGAAAGTATCGGTACTGCATGAGAATTCCAGGAGTCCTACGATTGGATAAATCCTTTGTTTTCAAGAAATTATGGCGAATAATATCTCTTCTTACTTCAACCTTCGACCTTACATCCTGCCAAATTTCACCAGCAAAGGAATGTTCTGTTGCACCTTCATTCCCATCCAGATCATTACCTGAAAGTTGACCTTCTGGGAGCATAGTAAGTCCAGCAGCATGAGCCTCTCTACGCATATCAGGAGGAACAGGATAACCCTTATGAATCATCCATCTAACAGGAAGTTGTTTATAATTTACACCTGAACTCGCGCTCAGTTTAACCATGCCTTCTAAAACATCAATAAAATAGTCTGGAGGGTTAACACGATCGGGAACATTGATCCCAAGTCCAGAAAAGTATTCTTCAACTTTCCTTACTGATCCATGATATACTGTAAGTCCACCTTTTGCTAATAGTACTAATTCATCAAACATCTGAAACAACGAGTAGCTGCAAAACAATTCAAATTTCATCAGAGTCAAACATTATGGTTTTAGAATATTCACAATTGGGTATTATTACCTTGGTTGGTGAACAACCATGCTAACATTAACCCCTTCAATAGTCTCGCGCCTAAGTGCTCTGAGAAGTAGTTGAGAAGATGAACTATCTAAACCAGATGTCGGTTCATCTAAGATTAATAGTGATGGTTCCATAACCATTTCCAGGCCAACATTGACTCGCTTCCTTTGACCTCCTGAGATTCCACGCTTTTCTACGGTTCCAACTAATGAATTTCTCACTGCTTGTAAACCCAATGACTCTATAACTCTTTCAACTACTAGAACCCTGTCTTGTTTAAGCATGTTTGCCGGCAGCCTACAATAATCAGAAATAAAGTCACGAAAGTCTTAGGAATTTGGCATTGCGTTTCAAAAGTGATAATGTGATATGAAACTATCAGCTGTAACAAAATGGACTGCAGTATAATGACCCCCAAATAATTGTATAATCAGAATTAGTTTTGTTCCAGCTACACATAAACTGGTTATCAGATACTGAATATTTGACCTCTAAGGGGTGTTTGGGATTGCGTTTTCATGTAGTATACTATTAGTTTTGAGCGTTTGGTTATAAGACTATCCTAGAGGATAATAATCAGTTTAAAAGTAGCTTTTATCTAATCTAATTATTCCAAACTGCTGAATCATTTTAAACCACAAACCCACTCGCCCTTTGAGTAATAAGATAACTAGAATAAGTTTCACTTTACCAAAATACTAGAAACTGGTTATCTACAACTAAAAATGCGATATTCAAACAAGCATTTTCAAAAACTAATGCGAAACACTCCCTTATAGTGTGTAATTTGAAAAGATCTCTTTGACATACCTGCACTTAGCACTGAACCATAGATTCTCCTCCACTGTCAAATTACCGTGGACGATATCATCTTGTGGCACAAAACCTATGATCTTCTTATATGAATGGATCGAGTCGGGTTTCCCGTTTATAAGAATCGAACCGGTTATCTTACACCCATGTGCTTTTCCTGCCAGAGCAGAAAGAAATGTTGTCTTACCTGCCCCGGATGGACCCATTACAGCTGTTATCCGTCCCGGCATGATTTTTCCCGTAACACCTCTCAATAAATGTTTATCTTTGCCCTTTAAGGTAAGAGTTAAATCTCGAAATGAAATCTCAATTTTGGGTCGTTTTCTGATTTCAGTATTAACAGCCATAGAGATTACACCAGAGAAACTAAGATTATGATTCTCTTGCATGGCTTTCTCTTTCTCAATCTGACCGTACGCGTATTTAAAGATCTGGCTATGAGTCTGAACATGTTTTTCTTTTGGCATTTTCTTTTTACCATGTGTATCTTTATTTTCCGCACTATGATCTTGATTATAAAGATCTTCATCTTTACCTTTAGCATTAAACATTTGACTTCTTAACTCCAATCTGTTTTCTCCAGATGAAGAATGCGATGTAACAGGAGTAATTTGATCATCGTCTATATCATATCTATTTTCGGGTAACATTGAGAGTTCTTCCGTTTGTGGAGCAGCTTTTTTACGAGAAAATGTACGAGATAACTGAACAGCATGTTTCTTAGCAGCTTCTCTTGCCATTTTCCACCTTTCATGTGCCTTAATTTTTTCCTTTGCATGTCTTGCAGCTGCTTCCCTAGATTTAGCATGTCTTCTTTCACGAGTGGTAATTATTTGATCGGAGCAGTTGTAGATGATAAGCAGAATAGTAAATATAGCAGCCTATTACGAGGATTAACTGAACTTTAGATTTCTATTAAAAATCATAAATGTGAGATGTATGCAGTAAAATATATAATTAATAAGCTGTCTGACTTACTATAAGCATTGCCCCATATGCATGAATATTTTGAGATGAACTGTTGCGGCCACATGACGTCAACTTGAAGCATGCTGCAAGTAAATATGATAACATTAGTATTATTTCTTTGCTTTAAGTAAATACGATAATGGCACCAATGGGTCACTTACATTTCTCAGATATAGAGCCGGTTTGACAGTAATGCCTAAAAATCACAAGAGACAGGGTCAATATTTGGCCAGTTATTTGAGACCTTAAATAGCATATAGCAGAAACAGGGAACATAAAGAAATACCCTTTGCTGCAATTGAGTTCTTGTGTACTTGTTGGACAATAAGACCCTGATGAACAAAACAGCTCGCCGCTAGTTTTAATATCTGCCCATATGTTTGCTCCACCACAAGTATGATTAGGCATCCCAGGAGGCAGTTGGTAAGTATATCTGCATATTAACCATCGATAAGTAAGTTTATCACAACAATGAATGTGTAACACAGAGCAGAAACAAGCTTTTACAGAAGGCACTTAAACTCACGGTTTACACACGCCAGTTTCTCTATCAAGAGTTGCAGTCGGGCAGTGTGATCCCAATGGGCAAGCTATAACAAAAAATAATAATATCCAAAATTTAGATTAGAATGCGGCCATTACGAACAAACATTAATACAAGTTTTGTAATACTCACGTATCATGCAAGTAAGACCACTCGGGCAGAAGAAACCCTCACAACAAGGCTGACAGTTGCGAGTTCGGGCAGGTATATTCCGATCTCTCATGTCAGAATTTTCAGTCGATTCTGTGGCACAAGCCCATCCTGGCTCACAGCCAGAAACCCAGGACGTTAAATTACAGTTTATGTTAGGCTTTATATTAGCCTTTATATTACTGCTGCTACCCGAAAAGAAACTTCCAAAGTAGAATTTTAACTCAGCTGAATTACACAAACGTTGCGGAACATCTCCTGTTGAATGATTACAGAGATTCTTATCAACCGGATATTATCTTGGTTGTAAAAGATGACAGAGAGATTAAAGTCCATATATACCATTGGTTTTGACAAGACAATTAGTCAAGAAGTCCAAATTAGAAGAGAAATTAAAAGCTCGGTCCCACTCGACTTGCCTGCCAACAACATAACAGCTTTATTGTTTTTGTATAAAGCAAATCTAATCACTAAGCTAAGTAATTAAACTAACCTAGAAAGAGAAGAAGCTGCAAATTGTGGTTATTAGTTACACAATAGAAAAAAAGGATGCCTATTTATACAAAATTAGTAATTTTATTTAGCTTTACTGACAGGCCGACAGCTAATAAACTAACTATTCTAAACAAAGCAAAAACAACGGAGAGGGGTCCCTATTCAGGCTGCCCGAAGAAAGTCAAGCCTTTATGGCTTTGATGTGAGCGATCTAACTGGTATTCTCATGGCCGTTTTTGGACTCTTCAGTGGCCATCCCAACATGCTTACAGAACGAGGTTCCTGAGCCGCCTTACCACTAGACCACTTTGGAGATGGTTTATTCTAAACAAACTCTGGGTAGCTAATCTCTTACATTAGGGGTGTTTGGGATTTTTTTTTTTTTTCCCTGCTTAAAAATAAGCAGTTTGGGAAATAGTGTTTGGGTTTGCTTATTCATTAATAAACGCAATAATTTAAATTTAAAAAAAAAAGGTTGTCAAACATTTAATGAAATGCATTTTGAAATAAGCAGCTCCCTACCTCCGTACCTCCTTATTTTACTCGTTCGGGTGACACAAACATTCCAAAATAAGCAGATTAGCATAAAATTTTGAATGACACAAACATTATTAACTGCTTATTTCGGTAAAAAATCATGAGTTTGACTTACAAAGTAAAATTCTGAAGGAAAAATTATAAAAATGCACAACACAACTAATTCAAACTAGCATATAATTAATTAATCACACATTCACCTCGATTATCAAACAACCACTAAATAATAAGAACCAAAATGAAAAGAAACAAGTTATTACCGATCCTTGACACAAAAAGAAGATCTAGTCCCTACATCACTTTCCAAAATAGTAGTAGTCACATTAGACAAACTAGCATACACTCTCTGCGTAACAAAGGGTAGAAAAGCAGTATCGTTGATCTGACCCGCAAATTCATCTCCAACAACCTGACACTGCACAACCCCAACCTCAGCTACAACTATAAATATAACAATAACTAAAGCTATAACACCTACGACGCCGTTCCGTTTGGTCATTATCTTATCCGGCTAAAAACACATACTAGTGTGTGTTTGTGCGTGCAAAAGTTGACGGAAGAATTTTTAATTATTATATTTATGAAATGGAATGAAATGAACAAGTGTTCGGACCACGTCCCTGACTTGCCGGCATTTGCCACTTTTTTTTAACGAATCTGTGTTTGTGTTTTAGTTAGTTTGTTACTTTATATAATGGACACTTTTTTGTGTACTTTTTTCGAGTATTACGTAACCACATTGGCATGTGGTGTTTGATTATTGGAGAGTTGACATTTGACACAGTTTGGTTTCACTGACATGGTCTTGTTTTTATGGGGAGCTTGATTTGGCTTTGTGTTAACGGTAAGTACACCACAAAAGTTCAATTAAGCAATTATAGTTTCAACAAGTTTTAGTTACTTATTTTATAAAATAAAAATTAAAAAAAATTGTGTTATTTATCATTAACCTACCTGCATAAATTACATCACCGTGACGAATATTTAATTATCTTTCAATATAAAGATATTTTCATATACTTTTGATAAATTTTAATTTTATGTTTTATTATGATTCTTTTTGATACATTATTTTGCTTGATATACCATATGTAATACAACACAAATATCTAAGGCACAATTTTACGTGATCTTGTACATTTCGGCTTTCATTCTTACCTATTTCATTGACTCAAACATATTATTTGAACAAAATATATATAATGGATGTTGATATTTTCGTTATATGAAGTGGTCAAGAACTTCCTATTTTATGTGATAGTTGATATGAACAAGTTTTTTTTTTTTTTTTTTTTTTTTTTTTTTTTTTTTTTTTTTTTTTTAATAAAACAATGAATGATTAAAATACCCTACTGGATCATTAATTATCCGATTAGAATGAACCTGTTATTTGTCAAAGGAAGACAATAAGATTGATTCGCTCATCAGCTATTCAAAAATGAGGTATTAATGTTAAGATATAATTTTGATTTGCATGTTTGGAATTTAAAACATGACCAGAAAAGCATGAGACTTTAGCATTTTGGATTCTTAGATGCAGCTACTGTATAATATGTTTAGTCACAAAAGTATTGCAAAATGTTGATTTCAATAGTGGTGAAATTGTAAATTTTGCCAAAATGTTGATTTCAAAACCATATTTTGAATTTCAGCCATGAACAAGCTCAATAAAATGGCTCCAAAGCTATGAACTCTTTTTTAAGCTCAATATCTACTTATTTCTTTATATAAGGCTAATCATAGTGGACGAAATTCATCATCGGTCGACCAATTAAAATATCGAAAAAAAAAAAAAAAAAAAAAAAAAAAAAACACTTTACCTCGTACAACCTTATAAATACCAACCTCAAACATACTTCTAAACACACAATTCAAACAACTTCTCATTCATATTCATCATGTCAAAAACAAATACTCCCACATCAAAAAACCGACGATCCCGACTACCCCAAAATGCACTGATATTTGAATTTCTCGCCGGATTCAAATTTCAAATTAACCGACATAACACCAGCACAAAATCGAAGTCTTCGCTTTCGTGCTCCCAGTTTTGATTATCCAACACGACTACCACGACCGAATCAAAGTCAAAACCCATTTTACATTAATCGTCAATTTATCCCACCGCAACGTCCTAATATGGACTATCACCAAGAACCAAGTGGGTCATCATATTATCCTAACATGGATTTATCGCAGTCTTCCCAACCGTATCAAACGTATTCCCCAAGTCGTAGTGCTAATCTTGATATGGATTTGGAGGATTATATGGCAGACTATCCGACTCAACAATACTCAACTCAAAACTATCAGAGTCAAGATGCTTCGATGGGGCAATGTTCGACTCAAAACTACCACGGTTCCATGCCTGTTGAAGACGATGACGATGTCGAAGAGACGTGACCCGTCAAACCAAAAAAGCCTTCGAGACGTGCTACAAAGTCGAATGACAAAGGAAAAAAGGTCGAACCAACCAAAAAGAACGAACTATGGACAAAGGCGGAAGAGATCGCGCTTTGTAGCTTGGGTTTATGTGTCGAAAATTCCGAGAGAGGAAATGCTATCAACAGGAATCGGTTTTGGGAGGAGGTGATAAAGTACTTTCAAAAGAAAACTGGTTCAGAAAGAACGTACGACTCGATCACGACCAAATGGAAGAATAAGATTCGTAGTAGGCTTGGGAATTTTTGTGGTATTATGGATAATATCAAGGCTAATCATGGAAGTGGTGAGAATGATGCAAACGATAAAGAAAAAGCTCTTAGAGAATACCATGTGATTTACGGTCATGATTTTACATTGGAGGATTGTTGGAAAATTTTGAGGACTCATGATGCTTGGACTAATATTGAGATGCCTGCTTTCAGAACGAATAGTCGGAAGAAATCAAAGGGTTCTACAACTACCTCGGGGTCAACACAAGGTCCTTTGAATTTCCAAGACGTGGATGATTTCGATGATGAGGAACAGACTAGAGAATCACGACCAGAAGGTCATGACGCAACCAGGAAGAAATCACCATCCTCCTCTCGTGATCTACCATAATCATTTGTTACTTCATTAGCCAAAACCTTTTCAAGTTCAAGCCGTCAAAACCGGAAAAAAATAAAGATATAAAAGATGCATACATAAAGTTGAGGGAAAAAGAGCTGGAGATGAAAAGAGAGAAAATTGAGCTCCAAAAACAGCAAATGGCATTAATGGCCCAATCAACCCGGCAGCAAGACTTAATTTTCTACAATACACCAATCGACCCAAGTTTGCCCCCACGACAACTACAAAAACTGATGGATATTAAGGCAACAATCAAGGCACGCTACATTTTAGATTATTAGTTTAAGTATTTAATTAGTATTGTAATGTTTGAGTTTTATTAGTTTAAGTTTTAATTAGTATTGTAATGTTTTTATTTTTAATAAATTTTCTGATCATCAGATAGAAAGTTGATGTAGCAAGGTGACCTTGGTCACCGAATGTGTCCAGCCTAAGATTCTTCAACCCATTCTAATTTATGGGTTGTTGCGGACAATTATACAAATGAAGTGAAGAAATTAGTGGTACATAAAGTGAGAAAAAAGTATACTACAATCCTTTAAGCTTCGGTTTTTTAAATGATACATATGTTAGATAACGCTAGATACATTTCACGTTACTTCACTTTCTTTTCATATATATTGGTCAATGCATATTTAGTCATGGATCATGGTTGTAATTTTGTATGAGTTGTTAGGCTTGATACAGTTGTTTTGTCTTCTTATATATTTCAACGTAAACTATGTGCAATGGAAGGTCATCCATCACCTTCACTCTCACCCTCACACTAACGAGCCACCACCACTGAAGTGGGTATCTCTCACGCGCGACACAAGCTATAAAGAGGATAGTATGGTGACCACCTTCATTATTCACTTTTTATTACATAGTAAATATTTTCAATGGTGATACCATTGGTGTTGAAATGTGAGAAAAGTAATGATGTGCTCGATGATAATGTAATGTTGATGTAAAGGTGCGGAGAGTGATGACCATTGTGTCTAGTTTTAGATAGGGCCGTTACATTAATTTATGAAATTTTTTAAGGCTCTAGACGAAATTAAATAGTGAGGTCTTTCAATAAGGAATGTTATATATAAAGTGTCACCGTTTATAAAATATAATGCAATTAGTTATCTAAACGTTATAATATATTACCCATTTGAGATATTTTCTTATCTAAATATTTCTTTTCGTAAGAATATGTGTACATATGCATATAAATATTAACGAAACAAATTTTGAGACCCTTAAAAGTTTTGAGGCTTTAAACGATCGCTCACCTTACACACCCTCAAAAACGATCTTAGTGTTAGATCTAAATCTTTGCTCACGTATTATTTGGGTTACCTAAATTGTCAATATCAGCTAATAATGTAGTAATTTATAAGACACCACAAATATCGTGATCTTCTAAATGAATACGTTATCTAATAGACATACTTTTTACTTGCTTTTATAATTTAAATACATGAAAAAGCCCGTGTATTACACGGGTGTTAAACTAGTAACAAGGTGAATAAGAGATTTAGGGTGTGTTTGTTAAAAGTAGTTGTGAGCGGTAGTTGTGAGCGGTGAGTAGCTTTAAGTTGTGTGAAGTAGCAATAGCTCATCGCTCACCGTTTCTTAAAGAAGCATTAAAAAATTAGTCTTCCTCAAACTTAGTCAAAGCTCACCGCTCTTTTATCAAATAATAACTAAAAATCAAATGCTCATTGTTTACCGCTCATCACCTCAAAAAGCTTCAGACCGCTTTACACTAAACATACCCTTATTTGTAAACTAAAACATTGCAAATAACAATGCCATTAAACTTTCAAAAAAAAAACGTCTAAGTTAACGAAGTTTTATTTATTCATTTGGGTTACTAAACTTATAATTTATATTATTCTTCATAATTTATATTATTCTTCACATAAAAGTCGTGTTTTTACAAGTTCATTAATTAATGTTTACGTATATTTTTATAAGTTTAGTGACCTCGGTATATCATGTTTCATAAGTTCGGTAGCTCAAACAAATAAAATAAAAATTCGTTAAGTTTGACGCATTTAAAAAAAAAATTAACATATTTGTATTATCAAGGATTATAGCTTTTTGGTATTGGGCCTCTAAAAACTCTAAGTTTTAAATTGTTAGTCACCATCTTTTTTTTCTTTTTAGCAAAATTAGTCACCATCTTTTACAAAGGTAATCTGTATGTTATTTCAGTTTTCACACACCACCAAGGCACAATGTGGCGTGATCTTTATACATTTCACCTTTCATTCTTACCTATTTCATTGACTCAAACATATCATTTGAACAAAATATATTTAATGGACGTTGATATTTTCCTTATATGAAGTGGTCAAGAACTTCCCATATTTAATGTGACACTTGATATGAGCAAGTTTTTTATTTATTTTTTAAAAAAATGAATGATCAATTCCCGACTGGATCATCAATTATCCGATTATAATGGACCTATTATTTGTCAAAGGAAGACACTAAGAAATAGGATCACAAAATACTCTACATTATTCATACGTCATGACGCAATTGTTGATTATTGTTTGTTTCTATTGTCACTTTTGATTAGACAAATGCATATGTATAACCTATACATGCGTGTGTTTGATGAGTACTTTTATTAACCATTTTCTATCGAGAAAGCTATAACTAAAAGCTACTACATGTTCACTTAACACGTACGGAGTAACTAGTTTACCCATGTTCTTGTTACTGATCCTTCGAATATGTTATTGAACATGACTGATTAATACAATTCTATCGACAATAGAAATCAAATATCTAACGGTAGTCGGCGCTTTCCTTGAATAAGGTTGTGGTCACAAACTTAACTGAAAGTGAAAACTGATGTGACAAAGTTTGAAAAGTCTGATCAAAACTTATTCGATAATAATGGACATATTATCATTTAATGAGACTATGAAAGAGGATTGCAAGATATCCTACATTAGACATGAGTACATGACACATTCAACTAATTCTTAATGAGTTTTTAACGGTTGTAAGATGGTGATGTCTGGTTTACTGTAGTAACTGATTTGTACACTATCAGGTTTCACAATGGTGTATTGATGTATTAATCAGTTTGATATTATGTAGTAGAAAATTTTGTTAACACTCACAAAGTTACAAATGTGCCCATTGCCAGGATCAAAATACTGAAACAGAGCAACCCAAGTGGAGGCACATGCAGATAATTAGAGAAAGGAAGCACCAAAAGCAGCAGACAAAAATATGAGGGACGAACATGGCTATTAGGTAGAATCCGGCACAAAGAACCTTGCACCTAATTCTCGATATCTGCCTATCTTAAAACTCAAAATGTGTACCTTGTGCATCCCTTAATCACAAAAATATGTCAATTAACTTTTTCAATGTAGCAACTGCATATACTAACGCCAAAAAACTGCATATGAAATATTCAAATCTGGTGACTTAATCTTGCATTCACTGTTTCGCCTGACTTAAACTGCATATAAAATATTCAAATCTGGTGATCTAATAACTATATTTCACATGGCACTGTGTTCAAAATGTCAAAATCCTTTTAAGCCACATCCACCCGGTTGAAAAATCTAAATCTTGTTTGGTCCATGCAACAAGGCAAACTACATTAGGTCCCACACGAAAACCTTGTCCACTCACCATCATGGTGAATACATACAACAATAAAAAAGAAGTGTCAAACGAGCTACTCTACTAGCAATGAGAAATATGAAATACCATGTCTGTAAGAACTTGGAACCATTCTGATCACAACCTAATCCGTTTGCCAATGCAAAAGATTCAAAACATGTTAATATTAGAGAGATTAAGGAAACAGAAAATATACTTATAGCCATAAAGATCACACAAGACGCCAGCAGTTATATTCAGGTTTGAACTCTTCTGCAAAATGATACTTAACCGTCACAATATGTGCTAAAGCCAACATAACAAAATAAAGTCTAACGAGAATACTTCACTAATACAAACCCTACTTGGAATTTCAAGGTACGATGTTCTCTGCAGATAATAAGCATGGAATTCCAGCAGCACATCTTCAACAGAATTACTAGACTTTGAAAGCAACCTGGCACAGAAAACAAGAGTATAAGATCAGTGACAAGTTGTTTTACTAATAAGAATATTGGCAAGATAAACTAACAGTGTACATATACAGACAGTATAGAGGCAATGATCCTAGTAGATTTAAACCAGCTCAGTTAAACCCAAATAAGTAAGCGTCACAGATGACAATGTGACATTTAACTAATAGCTAATAGCCAAGTTATAAAAAAGTTTAGAGGCAGCTAAGAACTAATAAAAAGAATGTTTAAAAGTATGTTTCTGTGCAGATCTAATAACAAGTTCATGGATTGATTAATTAAGTTGGTAAACTACAATATAAAATGAACGAATACAAGTGAGCAAACCTCTATCAAGTATTAACAACACAAGGCTAATCTGAAGCCAGATAACAGAAACCACTAAGATTGTGTCACTACTTTTGCCTATATCGGTATTGTCATCCAACAGCAGCTTAAAGACTAACCCGAGAACTGTTGAAAATATGGATGGACACAAAACAGTTGAATATTTACTTAGGCAAAACACCAGAGTGAAGTTAAATCATTTCCATAGTTAACAGAAGCTAAAGCTGGACAGGAGCCCCTGTAAAATTGGCTGAACATCAATACATATAATTAATAAAAAGTTTTGACTGTTTACGTGTCGAATTTCAAGTTGAAACTTAAAACCAAGACACCAAAACTGATCTCATTTATAAAAAATGCCATGTGCTTAAGCGCTGTGTTAAACAGTCCCAAACACTCCAGCAACTAATTATCAGAATACATCATTGCACAAAACCTAAATCTTGTGTAGTCAATTGTCCTACAACTTGTTAAATCGATATTAACCATCTCTTATGCTTAACCAAGTCACTAACTCGCTACAAAAACAACACCTATATACTACATCAAACATCCTACTATCAAAGTTTCCCAGTAGCCAAAAAGAGATTCCCAATCTTTCACGAACACAGGAGACTTGTAAAAGCTAATCAATGGTGGCTATGCTATTTGCAAGAGTTCTACTACGATTAACGATGCTACTCATTAAAACCTCAAATAAACTCCCAAGCCCTAAGAAGACCGCCAGAAATCATGTTTCAAGTTTTAAGCTGCTAAAGCTTGGAGAATAATGGAGTTGGAACAAATTAGGCTTTATGCAATTATGTACAGTTGCATACTCTAACAAGGAAGGCAACTAAGCTGTGCATTAAACGGTTAAAAAAAGCTATGTTCCTTTTTGCCGTTCTTATATTACAACTACTAGACAATCATTCTACAATGCGATGGATAAGAGCAATTTACGGTATATAAATGAATCATTGTATATCAATGACAGTTACAGAAACATAAACATGAAAAAAAAATCTCAAGGTTCATTCATTCAGGGGTAGGTAGATACTAGATTGTGTTTCATAAAAAAGATAGCCTCTCATTCTCATGACTCATGAGAATGTTCTTAATGGATCAAACATCAGGGTATACTCTTCCTTAAAATCTTACGTGGAATACCCTTGGTTCATTCTCACCGCAATAGTAAATCTCTCAGGCCAACATGTCCAGTTAACTTTTTCTAGTATCTGATAATAAATGTATTATCATTAAATCTCAGCAGCAGGTTTACGATATGTAGATTTACAAAAATGTCTAGCATTATCACTTATTTCTACATGATGAATTCAAAAACAGTAGTGACAATCTGATCAACATAGCAAATTTTGGCAAAAATACTTAAGTGCCGAGCGCCGTGAGAAGGTGGTAATTACTTCAACAAGGGCCACAAATGTAGTTGGTTGAGTATTGCAGGCCTGAGATTGCATTCGAAATTTTGCATTTCATCTCAAGTTTTTAGTGATTTGATAGTCCCTGGCCCCTGCCTTTGTATTATATATTCAGTTAATGACCAAAAAGGTCTTTAGCCTAGCTGTATATGGGTGACCTATCAACCAATAGGTTGTGGGTTCAAGTCCTAATCGAGACATATTTGGTGTATTGATGTGTATATAATGGGTGTGTGTGTCTACGCCGCTCAGCTAAAGTGTACAAACTCAATCATACACTGAACAAATCTCAAACTTCTATATGTTCTTATTATATACACGGACTTATGACTAGAAGTGTCATCAATAACATATACAATCAAGACGCAATACATTGAGACATATTTGATGTATTTATGTGCATATAACGGATTCGTGTGTGCAGGTTCAAAGCATGTTTCAAACAGCCAGATACTTGTACTTAGCCAAACTTAACAGCACTTATCTAATGTTATCTTACCGCTGTAAGCAACAAGTATAGAAGCCATAAATAGAAAGAGGCATGGTCAGCTGAAGCATAAATGATGCAATGAATGTACAAATTTCAGCTAACATCAGATACTTATTTTGTTACATTATTAGCTTAACATCAGGTACCGTTTTTTACCAAAACATGTTTTACATTTCCTATTCTGATAGCATGCTAAATTGAATGGTTAAACAAGTATTTTTCATTTTGCCATTCTTGTGTTACAACTACTGTACATCATCCTAAGCTATTATCCACCATATTTAAAAACTGATATAAATACTATTTAGTATTTACAAATTTAACAACCGTTTCAACAAAGCTTTGCATGCACCAACTTCTAAGATTGAAACAATAATTAGATACCATATGTTCTTACCTATGAAAGGACAATAGATTATCACCGGAAAGCGATTCAGTAAGATAAACAATCAAGGTGAAGTCAAAATTTCATATAAAGTTAAACCACAATATGCAATCTTATAGCTATAAGCAGCAGCTCATGCCACAAATATTAAGAATCAAGGCAAAGCCACAAATTCAAACAATTAAAGCACAGTAAGTACAAACCATAAGATAATTTGTGCAGGTTCAGAAGCAAGCTACATACAACCAGATACTTGATACTTGCATCTAGCACAAGTGAAAATAATTTACATATCTATCGTAACCTTATAGCAATAAGCAACAGCTTGTCAAGCCTACTAAATCCAGTCATAGAACATTCAACAATCAAATAGTAACACAACTTCATTAGGTCATTTAGCACTGAAAAAACACTGGTTTCAAAGATAAACAAGTGATCTCAGTCCCAACCTACTAAATGCCTAAACATAAATAACAAAATTCAGCACAAATAACAGTTAAAAGCAGACACGCTTTTCACTAATGCCGCAAGTCCAACTAAACAAAACTTTAATCTAATGCGCAACTAAATTGGGTTAATTACAACAGTAATCTGAACCTATCATAACATTTATAGATATGACAAGTACAATTTCACTTTCAGATTGATTGAAGTATACTATTGGAAGGGGTATGAAATGGTCTTGGATTCTAATAGAGTTAACACATGAAACACTTGGCTGTTGGAGACGCTGAGGGGGTGTTCGGCTAAGCTTATTTAGATGTGGCTTATCGAACACAATACTTTGTTACTTCAATCAGGTTTATTAAAAACCTATTTTTGATCAATATGAAAAAATACGCCCAGTTAATAACAACTTCTAAAAGATGTTTGAACAGTTAATATGAATACAACAAAAAGAGAGATGTAATAGATTAGTACATGAGATCTTCCAGAAAGCTTGCAATGGCTTACAAGAGCGTAAGTACCATTCCTTCTGAAAGTTACGGCTCCTGTATCCCATGACATGGCAGGTACGACTATCTCTCGGGTATGTGGCATGACATTTATTGTTAATAAAACTGTTTCTGGAATGTGCATAATATCCTGTATAGGGTCTTTGTTCTTATTCGTTGTTTTTAATATCTATATAATGCAAGAAACCCGTGACACATGTGCTGAGGTGTCTATGCAATCATAAGTCTCACATCATATCATGTTTTTTAAGACAATTAAATCCAAACTATGAATCACAAACTATCTGCTTAAAGTTGTAACGAGGTTGCATAAGTTGGTTGCCATTGTTTGCTTTATATTTAAACTGTTTTTGCAAAGACATCTTCGCTGGTCTTACAGAAGAAGCGAATATTCTCATATGCACACACATACAGTCACATTCATACTGTCAAAATATATAAGCTAAACCAAATGCAAAAAGGTATAATTGAGAATTACTGAAACAAGGTTAAAGACATTAAAGCAAGTTGAGACATACCAATCACTCCTACTGCTGCTGTTGCTGATTGTTGGGCGGTGGAGGCATACCAGGCCTAGGACCAAACGCACCAGGAGGCGGCATCCCAGGTCTCGCACCCGGAGGTGGACCCGGCATCCTAGGAGGACCACCAGCAGGCGGTGGACCTCTCATCATCTGAGGAGGCGGTCCGGGCATCCTCTGTCCATACTGCCCTTGCCCGGGAGGCACCTGAAACTGTCCTGGCCCAGGAGGTCCAGGTGGTCCACCCATCGGAGGTCTCTGAAACTGCGGTGGAGGCCCACGCGGCATCTGAGGCACACCCTGTCCAGGAAAACCCATCTGTCCCGGCCTAACAACCGGAGGCGCGCCGTAATTCATAGGAGGAGCCCCCATTACCGGCGGCCTCGATATCTGAGGCTGCATCATACCAGGAGCAGGCCCACCAACTCCCCGAACCGGTCCAGACAGCCCCGGCTGCGCTTGAACCAACGGAGCACTCGGGATACCCCTACCAGCAGCCCGACCCAGCCCCGGTCCACTCAAGGCACCCGCGCCAACCGCTTTCGCCCGATTCTCATCAGGAGGAGGGGGACCTTCCACAGTCATGGAAATAACCTCCTCCCCACGCAACAACACCAGTCCCAATGTTCTGCGGTCTTCGCGCTCTTCGCCTTTCTTCGCGCCTTTCGCTGGAGGGAGCTTGCGAAACTCCTCGCAGTCGCCGATAACGAGGTTCATGTGACGGTCGAAAGCCATGAATTTGCCAACCAGTTGACGGCCGTCTTGGATAGTGACACGCATACGGTAGTTGATGTATTGCAGCATCTTGCTGCTTTTTGACATCGACATGGTTGTTGTCGATCTGATTGGGTTGATTGATTGGTGGTTTTTAGGGTTTCTAGGGTTAGGGTTTTAGAAAAGGGGGAAAAGGGTTTTTAAAAACGATTGGATTGTTGTCGATCTGATTTTATATTGTCTATCTGATTTGGATTGTCATACTTGGGCTTTTATTTGGGCTTTTATTATGAAATTCCCTCTACAATTTAATCATCTCATATGATGTAAACAAACACATCTCTATTTATAAGGGTGAGCGAAAAAATCGAAAAAACTGAATAAACTGAAAACCAAAATCGAACTGAACTGAAAATAGCTGAACTGTACTAATAACTGAACCGAACCGAACTACTAATTCGGTTCTCGGGTTGGTTATGGGTTTGGCAGTTTGAACCGAAAACTGAATTCATATAAATATATATATATTTTTTATATATTTATATATTTTTATGTATATTTATATATTAAAAGGTTATCATAATATAATAAAACGCTTTTTATGCTTGAAATATATTTTTTTGCTAAATATTTATGTAATTATTAAATTTTTTCTTAAAAAATAGTGAAATTCGGGTTATTCGGGTCAACCCAAAAACCGAACCGAATTAGAATTCAACCGAACCGAACCGAAAACCAAATTTGAATTTGGTTCGGTTCAGTTCTCGGGTTGACCTAAAAAAAATTTAACCAAATTAACCGAACCGAACAAACCGATAACCGAACCGATCAACACCCCAATCTATTTAAGCTTAAAAGACTTCTTAGCAGCAATATGACAATATCTATGATAAAAGTGTGGTACATATTTGGTAAGTCTTCACAAACATATAGATGATTGAAATATTTTCAAATTAACATTACTTTCTTTTACAAACAGGATAGTATAGCAAAACTCAATTTTCTTTTTATTTGTAAAAGAACAAAACTGATTATGTTCATATAAACTTGAAAAGATCTCAATTCATATAACTGATAACTTTGTTTTACTTGTTCTTAAAAAGTAGGGGTGTTCATCGGTCGGGATGTTCGGTTTATTCGGTTCAATTAGTTCGGTTAAAAAAATTTCTGGATTAAACCAAAAATTAAACTGAATCGAACTAGCATTCAACTGAACCGAAAATCGAATTTCAAGTATAAAAGTTTTATTATGTAGATTTTTGGCAAATAAAAATTATTTCAAATATAAAAAGTGTTTTCTTTTTATATGAGGATAAAATTTTAATGGTCTTTTTGTATATATAAACTAGTTATAATACCCGTACACGCACAAGTTTTTTTTCTAATTTTTTGAATAACGTATTTTTTATCGATTAGAAAACAAATTATTATTATTATTTTTCAATAATGGTTCTTAATTTTGGTTTTTTAATTATTTTTGGCGGATGTAACGTTCCTTTTGCTTTGTTCCTTTGTAATATGCAAATTAAAAGAATATAAGATTATCAAAGTGTCAAAGGCTTTATTTTTATTTTATAATGTTGTTACCTTTCTTTCAACAAAGATATATGTTTGTTGTTGTCATTAATATAAATTTTCGATGCTTTGTTGATGCTTGATACTTGTTGTTTGTCTGCATGTATGATACCCGTGTACGCACAGGATTTGGACACAAATATATATTAATGTAGTATTTCAAATAATGGTTTGTTTCTTTGTTAATGTTGCTTGGTAATATTTTTAGGTCATAATGTAACATAAGCCGCAAGATGAAGATGAAAAAATGCGTTTATGAAATATAAGTTTATATCACAGAAGTTAATAGGCCCATAGAAAGGTTTAACCATAGCATGTTTTCATATATGTACTCAAGTCCGTATATGAGGGTGTACGAGGTGTATTGTCACACAAGACCATTAAATTATTGGGGCTTCAAATTTTTATATGATATATATATATATATATATATATATATATATATATATATATATATATATATATATATATATATATAGGGGACCTTTATTTTGAGAACCCTGTTAAGTGCGAGAACTGCGAGAACCCTCTTTCTACCCTTGGATTAACATGATCAATGGTTAAAATGATACCTTGGCATTTTTGTAATTAAATGAAGGATCATTTCCTGGAAACATTAATGAAAAGGGTACAAAAGGTATTTAACTCTATACATAATCTCATTAACTGCATTCTAGAAAAACGGGATTGCATCTAACATTTCTCTTTGATATTGATCACATCCACTTGATAAACATAAAAACATAACCAATTTCATTATTCTTATATAAAAACACACACGATTACACATAAACCCTAACCCCCAATTCTAAAAATGACAGCGAGCATCAAAATCGATCAAATCATTGTTGTTTCTTTAAGAAAATAATAAAAACGATTAATGGAAGGTATGATCATCATTGTTATTTTTTAATTTTAATTGGATTATTGTTCGATTGGTATATGTGAATGCATGTCTGTTAAATTAATATATGTGTTTTCATTTATGAGGTATAAATTTTAAAAAAAAAATTAGTATGTGTTAGTTACAGGGTTTTTGGAAACAGGGTATGCGATAACATTAGGGTCTTTGGTTAAATGTTATGTGATACAAATAACGTATGTGTATGTAATGGTTATAGTCTCTGTGGCACAGGTGATTGTTAGATATGCTTTGAATGTTTTATGACTATGGATTTTGAATAAGGTTATACTTTGAAACATGATGTAAGCTTGTTTGTTTGTTTGGCACAAATATGTTAGGTGGGTCAATAACATAGTTGTTTGATTATGTTCGTAGAATAAGGTTATAGTTTGAATAATGTATGTAAGCTTGCTTGTTTGTTTGTTCACAAATATGTTAAATGGGTCAATAACATAGTTGTTGGACTAAAAACAGATAATGAATTATATGTAAATAAGGGTGTGTTTGTACAACTTGAGGTTGTTTATGCAATGATTGTTAATAAATAGTAATTCTTCTGTTTTTTTTTTCATTATGATTTAGTAGTTTGTTTATGAAATACGACTTATTGAAATGTTAATGATTGCAGCACCAGAATTTTGGGAGCTTCATGAGAGACAGAAAGCATGAGAAAGCAGCTGAAATATTGAAGACATTTATTACTCGTGGGGAGTTTCATTGGCAAGCTGATAGTAGGCCAAATGATTGTGGCGAATTCGTTTTGTTGTGCGACTATTGCTTGCATAGTGCAAGATTCATTTGGATAAAATTATGGCAGACCTGTCCGATATGCAAGTTGCGAAAGTTGTTGCGAAGACAAGAAAAGTCCTGCTTAGAGGCGCTTGAATGGAAAGATATGCATGAACAATTTTAATGCATATATTTTATGACTTGTTTATGGGTTTATCTTATTAGAAACAGTTCTGAACAATAGGTTATTAGGAATGTTCTTTTGAGTTTGCTTTATGGGTATTTTGTTTTCTTTCAGAATTAATAGTTTGTGGGAAACTGATCTGAACTTCTTGGTAGATTTCTAAGAACTGCAATGTTTATGTTTGAGTAATTTGAGAAACATGGATGTTCTATTGAATATTTATGCTCTACTGAACATGTATGTTTTACAAGCTTTAACTTTATAGCTATGTCTGGAAAAAACATGTATGTTTACTGGAACATACATGAATCTTAGTAAATGTTGGCATGACTTTAGTGGTTTAATATACAAAGTTTCACTATAATTGTGCTAACATGTATGATTAAATTCGTTAAAGTTGCACTTATATTTTGTGTTTTGTTTATGGGCATTTTGATAGATATTGGATTTAGATTATAAGGTAAAAACATACATATTTATTTACTTAGGGTAAAAACATACCTGTTTTCAAATAACATGTATGTTTATCTATTATGTTTGTTAAGTTATACGGCAAAAACATATATGTTTTCCATGAACATGAATGTATTTGTAGTATGTTTAGTTAGCCTGTGGTTAAATACACACATGCTTTTCATGAACATGTATGTTTATTTAGTATGTCTAAGTAGTATGTTTCTTCAAATACCATCTATGTAGTTTACCATGGATGTGCTAACATTAATAATGAATATTTAAAAAACACATACACATTCTCCAGAAATTATTTAAAAACTATAACCAATATAAATCCAAAATAATTTAACAAACACTATTGTAAAGTAATTGTATTTTATGCAGATTAAAATTGAATAATGTTATCATATTACTCGTCGTACGCATCTTCATCATCTTCACCAGTTGAGTCATGTTCCTCATTTTCATCATGTTCCATATCTTGATCATGTTATATGCTTCATCAAAAGTTGCAAAAATATCACCATCTTTAGCAGCGTACACCTTGTACATGTTATATGCTTCATCAAAAGTTGTCAAAACATCACCATCTTTAGGCTTCTCATTCACAGGAACATCTGGAACCCAATATTTGTGTCCGTTTGGTGTGAGAATACACTCCGGGTCAATGTCATAAATATCAAATTCATTAGAATCTACAAAAAACCAAGGACGAAAAAATGATCAATAAAAATATTGGTTCTTTGAGGAGCTCCCCGGGGTAGAGCTACTCACCTCTCGCCGTGGCTTAAATTTATCAGGTTCAAACCTATCTTTAAACTTGTGCACTAACAATAATTAATGTAAACGGACATATGTGTTTGAAGTTTCTCATCATATTATTTTGAACAAGTGTGCATGTCTTCCAAAAACATACATGCAGGCCTTCCAAGAACATATATGTACTTCTGGTATGTGTGCACGCCTTCAAAGAACGTCACGCCTAGAAAAAATAATAGCCAAATTTAAATACTTTTAAAATAAAACTCAGGATAACATGACACACATATACAAGCTTAAACTAACAAACACAAATAAGAGAACTATTTTTTTATGTATGCAAAACATATATAATCCAATCACGAAACATATATCTTTTATAATATTAAAAACATACATGTTTTACGCATTCAGTTCTTAAGCAATCATTTTTTAAAACATATATGTTTTAAAACATGTATGTTTTAAAACATACATGTTTTGAGCATACATGTTTAAAAAGATAATGTTCTCAAACATATATGGTTTTCATTAGTTAAATCCCACTAATTAAAACATATATGTTTTAACCTCACATCGTCATCGTGACAAGATTTCATTTCTAAACACGACGTATGCATATGCATACTTAATTCACCATGATAAAAAAATCATATCCTAATTAATCATATAACTAGATCAATGCATAAAAAGCAAGACCAAGATAATGCAATATAAAAAATGACAATTAGTTCACAGTGGGCATATGACTCAATATACTAAGTATTACAGTACATTTCAATGCAGTGAGAATTATGTGCAAACCTTCAATATACTAACACTACAGATACGAAATTGGTTATCAAAACAGGTTAATTGACTTATATTGACAATCAGAATCCGTTTATCCAAACATATGAAACTGATTACTGGATTTCAAGCAATAAGAATCTGAGATGATTACTCTCAGAACAAATTCAAATGTAAAATATACCTTGTCAAAGTAACCAAGTAGAATTTGGTACGTAATTACACTTCTAAGCTGCTTGGTGTGTCCACAAACTGCTGAGATACACTCAACAGCTCTCAGGCTATTAGTATCCATTGGAATCCTGTTTTCAAATAACAAATAAGAATAGAGCGTATAAAATCCAAAGATATAACTCAAGATATATCATACGAAACAGCGGTAAGTGACAAACCTTAAAGCGGCAGATTTTGCTCCTCTCACACAGCTGGAACTCCATTCATCATCCGTGAAGAAATCAACTAATGCTCGCAAAACATTCATTCAAATCCAGAGACAAGCCTAGTAAGATCCGGTTACATTCCCTCAGATCCAGTCAAACAAACCAAAACAACGAAACTTGTAAGATCCGGTTACATTCCCTCAGATCGAGTCAAACCCCTGCAAAAAACACCACACATGAAATCAAAAATTGGACACATCCGGTTAAAACAAAAACAAACTCAAAAAACCACATGAAGCATAAAACACACCGGAAATTATCAATCGCGTCGAGAGGACTGATCTTCGAAAAAAATGGGGTTTGCATTCATGATCATGGAGGTTCGGTGTGGTTTTATTTTGAAAAACCGATTCAGATAGGTGTTTTTTGGTGGATTTTTATTCCGGTGAGGCTTAGTTATACCGGTTTTTGTTAAATCTTCATTGAAAGATGCAAAAATCTTTGATGGCGGCTGAAAAAATAATCAGGGTTTGTAGGTTTGTGTTGTGAATAGAATATATGTGAGAGAAAAAAAGAATTAGTCTTTTGGAGTAGTTTTTTAGAAGATTGTGTTAATGTTAAATACCCATAATGCCCCTACGAATTAATTATATTAATTTAAAAGAAAAATGGTTTACTAAATTATGATTGGTCAATAAGAGTTCTCGTAGTTCTCGCACTTAATAGGGTTCTCAAAATAAAGATACACTATATATATATATATATATATATATATGTATATATATATATATATATATATGTATGTATTTTATAAAAGTGACTACAAGTATTTGATTTAACAAGTTGCATTAAAAATGTAACCAGAGCACTTTAAAAATGATTATTTTTCATTTATCTATTTAGAAAATTATTTATTTTTTATTTTATGCCCCGTTTCTCAGAGACGACACTGTTGTTACTACTTAGGTAAAAGGATAAAATAAAATAATTTTAAGCCACTAAAAATATTTATAATAAGTAACATAGTCTTATCTTTTTTCTGAGAAGTTTTAAACATAAATAATAATAAACTAAAAAGAAGTTATAAATTACAACGGAATTACATGATAACTTTAACTAACAACTCTAAAACTATTACCGAAACAACTTTTAAACTACAACGATCTTAACAACTCGCAAACTACAATGACCCCTAAACTACAACGACATTAAAATTGTAACAATGTTAGTATTTATAGATGTGAACATCCAGCAATCAAGAAGACGAGCCCCACCATCCAAACCCAAGGCAATCACTTGGTAAAAAAAACTTGAAAGCTAGTGAAAAAACATCTATGCCCAACTCCGACCCTCGCGGCACACATGAAAATCATGGAAATCTAAAAACCAAACAATTTTGATCACACACAAATAAAGTGGTGGCACGACGATTGAAACGGTTGACGAAATATTACCCAAGATTGTAAAACCAGCTAAAATGATCATATGACCCTTGTTAACCTTTAGCCAAACTTTGACTAGAATCACGATCACCTCAAACAATCGCGGGCGAGAACCACAACCCAAAACGCTTCCGTCACAGTTAACAACCGCGTTACGAAATTTGGCTAACTCAACTTTAACACACTTGCTTCGCTTGCCATAAATATGAATAAAACCATCCACTTGGACGTTATTAACCCACAAATTTTTAATATGTATAAAATCTATTAACAAAATATGTTCATGTTATTTAAATAAATGGTTTTATAACTTGTACCTCATGTACGAAATTTGATAATGACAACTTTTAAAATAGACCTCCATCAACTATTTTGCATCTTGCACGTTTAGTGTATTGACTTCTAGTTAAACATTGCTACTCTTTGATTAAAAATTTACTCCTTTCTAGTAAATTACTGATTCGTGCCAAACAGTCAAGCTAAATCACATAAACCCGCCACTTGTGAACGGCGGACCGTAACCGGCTTAAAACTGCTTCAGCACGAAATCAATGAAGATCTGAGGAGTATAATGTTTCCCCGGGTCGTTATGTCCCAGCGAGCTATGCGATGAATTATCAAACGTATAGTGATCGCGAGATTTGAACGGAAAAGGAGATTGAGAATTATTATAACTACGGAAAAAGGACATAAACTACAAGGGCTAAAATGAAAATTAAAGGAAATTAAAAAGATTAAAAATATTAAATAAACGCTATCACTATTTTTAAAATGATGAACGTTTAAAACTTAAAACTAAAAACTTACGTTTAAATTAAAATTACGCAAACGTACAAAATAAAAAGTGAAACTTATACAATATAAATCCTAAAAATATGAAAAATACATTTTTACAATCCTAATGATAAAAGAAAATTTATAGAAAAAGAAAATTATTTTTATAACTAATTATCTAATTATTATTAATTAAAAACTATTTTTAACTATTTAATAATTACCTAAAATACAAGAAATTAGGAAATAAAGCTAGAAAAATAAAATTATGAAATGGAAAATTCTAAAATATCAAATTAGAATTTTCAAAACTATTTTTGTATTTTTCTGATTATTTATGAATTTTCTAGGAATTAAAAACTATTAAATACTAATTAAATTATTTAAAAATACAAATTTAACTAAGAAAAATCTAGAAAAATATTTTTTTCTCTTTTTATATTTATCTTAACTTAAGAAAATTGAAAAATTATTTTTTTGAAGTTTTTCTTAATTGTTTGTATTAAATGCAATTTAAAAGTACTTAAAAACTAGTTTAAATTAAGAAAAATAGCAAACAAGCTTGGAAAAATCTGAAAATTTTAGGAAAAGTCTAAAACATTATTAGGAAGCTAGGAAAATTGGAAAATCATGGGGTTAAGTGCAAGAATATGAAACTGATGATCCAAGTGCTTATAAAATAAGCACTTGGATGAGCAAATGGAATCCTAAAGGCACCAAACCAAAACAGGAGCTTAAGTATGCTAAAGTAACTAAAATGCAACAAGAATCAATTGGCCTAAACCACTGATAAGCAATTACAACAGATTTGATGTCCTGAACTAATAAGCTAAAACAGATGAAAGGGTGCTTACTTTGAGCTTATGCATAAGCTAAAAGATAAGCTGAAAAGGGAAACCATCAATTAGAACTAGGAGAGGACCTGGCTAAGTACCTGTGAACCAAAAATCAGACCTAGCTGAGCTCTAACAAGCTCTGTGCAAGAGCTACAAATACTGCATAACCCCTGTGAAGTTAACAGGCCCTGCACAGGGGATTTAGTGGCAGTTTTATAAGCTTATTTGAAGCTCAAGAAAAATTCACAAAATTAAACTAAAATAAGGACAAGAAACTAGACCAGCTTGAGATTTTAAAACATCAAGTTTCATTGAAATTGGCTTAAAGATGAACCTAAGAAAAATCAACTTAGCTTGGCCAAAAACTGAGAATGTGCACATTTGACTTTTGAGCAAAAATGGAAAGTTTGACTTATTCCAACTTTGATCATGATTTGTAGACTGGAAATGATGTATTATGATGAATTAAGACTAAATCAACCTAGTCTAATGGTATCTAAACATAAAGCAAAAGTTTGATCTAGCAAAAACCTCAACAGTAAGCTGTTAAACCAAATGAATTGGAATTTTGACTAGGGACTTATATAAGATGCAAATGGTGACTGGATTGAGTTCAATATAACTAAACAAATATGCAACAACAGATTATGGGCACTGAACTACCCCTACAGACAGGTTTAGCAGTAAATCCAAACACTCTTTAACCAAACTGATATGAAAGTTACACTAGGCTAGCTACTGATCAAGCTTGTACCAATGACCTAACTGAGCATAAACTACCTAGTTACAACTAACTGAACACAATAAAACCAATTGTTGCCACAGATACACATACAACCATGAACTGCAATTTGACTTGAAATTTGAAAACTTGGAAACTTACTCACATGAGCCCAGCTGGTGTAGCAGGCTAAAACCAGACCAATCCTATCCTAATTAAGCCTAATCCAACCCATTTACACCACTGCAACATCCTATATCAGCTTCCATTTCACATAGAGTCCAAGATTGACTTTCATTGACCATGGGATAAAACTGCTTAAAACTTGATTGCAAGCTGATACAAAGCTAACATAAGCTTAACTATGCTTATATAAGATGGAAATAGAACTGTTCAAAGTTTGCAAATGACAGTTTGAGATTAAGATTTTCAACAGTAAGCATAAAAGATGAAAATGAACATTATCTTGAATTAAAACTTAAACAGAGTTGCAAATCACTTGAATGCTTTTGTTTGATACAAATAAACTGAAAAATACAGATGAGAACTAGTTAATACATGTTAAGCTTAAAAACGACATTAAGAAAATTTTATTAAAACTAACTACTGCCTTCAAGCCTTCCTCTCTCTTCCTTTTTATACCCAAATGACTTTTCTCTCTCTTCTCAGTGAATCCCATCAAAAATCCTTGACCCTTGGATGTTTTAAAGTTATCTTGGCCATTGAGTGGCTTTTGGCGGGAAATGAAGTTTTAACAGTGAGTGAGATTGAGTGTGGGGAATGGTTGTAATCAAAGTCTTTTGGATTGTAGGAGGAGTGGGGGGACAGGGAAGAAGATAAGGTGATGGCTTGGTTGAGTGTAGCAGGTTTGTTGCAGGCTACAAGTGGGGAAGAAAGTGTTGGCGCCAAAAGGGTGGTTAGTCAAACCTCTGTTTGACTTGGGTTATTAATACCAGGGGGTTCAAAAAGGCAAATGACAGGGGTCCAAATGAGGTTCAAGGGTCAAAAATGGGTTTAAAGGGTTTATTATTAATAGGGACCATTGTTGTCAATTCTGAAAATACAAGGACCATAACTGCCAACACTTCAAAGTTTCTTCCAAGGACTAATACTGACAAGCTTCAAAAGTACAGGGACCAAATCTGTCATTTTCCAATTTTCCATGGGCCATTTCTGCCAATTTTGAAACTTGAAGGACTAATTTTGTAATTTTCTCAAACTTTTGACATTTTTCACCAAAGGACTAAATTTGATAACTTATGATTTAAAAAGGACCTTTGATGACTTTTCTTTTGAAATTATGTGCTCAGGGACTGTTTTTGACAACTTTTGAAACTTGGGGGACTAAAACTGCAATTTTTGCAAATTTGATATGTTTTTCATCTGATTTTGATATTTTTGTATTTAAAACACATAAAACACTGATTTGTGATATTTTGATCATTTTGATGTGTTTCTGAGTGTTTTCAGATGATTTTGCAGTTTATTTTGTACAAAAATGATGAGTATTTAGACACTCATCAATTACCAGCACAAAAATGGATTAGTCCATGATATGATGTATTGGTTTGACTTTAAGCAATAATACTATTTGACTAGTGAATGTAACCGCATGGTAATTTGAGGGACAAGCATATGCTTTGTCAAATATTGTATTCTTTTAGGGAGTGTTTGGTACGATTGAATTGTAAAGAATGGAATGATACAAAAAGAAAAAAAAAAATAGCCTGATAAAAGGTGATTGGATTCTAGCGTTTGGTGCTAAGAGATAATCAAAGAAAAAAACATTATGTATTTGATTCTCTTGTTTGATAAGGTCGTAGAATGAACTAATGTCGGAATTAAAATTTGATAAGATCATATATACGCTTCTCAATCACCAAATTTTATTCTTCTGGAAATTATTATGTTTCACGTTTCTTATCGGATTTATGTGCGATAATTTTAATTGATTATGAGTTTGCATTATTTATATTTTTATATACACAAATTTACTTTGTTACATTTTGTTGAGCAAATGGGATAATTTATATAATACAATTTATTTTGTGACATTTTGTCGAGCAAAAAAAAAATAATGATTGAACTGCTGGGTTTGTAGATTTAATGCTTGATTATATGTTCAAGCATTTTGATTGAACACGCAAGGTTGTTCTCAAGAGACATTTGGTCGAACTGTATGCATAAAATTGTAACAAAAATAATGCAATGGTGAAACTATGATATCCTTGACAAGACGTAATTCAAAGATTTAATGAAGAATATGAACTGAAACTATGATATGAAAAGAATCTTGATGAAGAATTGAAGATATAAGTACATAACTGGATATGCCCAAAAAGACGTAAGAGAAGAGATTGTTTTAGATAGCTTTTTTTTCCCAAATTTCGGTAACATGTGCTATGCACATGGCTGTTCCTTTAATATCACACGTAACATCTTTGTTGTTTTTGGGAATCAATAGAGAATGCGTTAACCTTATGTGTGTTAATTCTCACCATTATTTACAATTTTTAAGGAATGAAAAAGTTGGATAGAGAATCAAGTATCCATTCCCCATTTCCATTCTCATATGCATACAAACAACATAATTCCCCTCCGTTTCCTTTCTTTCCTTTCCATTCACTTCTACCAAACAGCCCCAAATGTGATGAATCTTTCCATTCACTTCTACCAAACATTCCCTAATGTGATGAATAATTCCATTATGCTCGTCGTTGTATTGTTACTCTGTACATTTAAATAGGAGTACTGTATTACTTAATTTTACAATCAGTAGAGTTCAACAAATTTTTTTTTTTTTTTTTTTTTTTGTGTAAGCCCAAAGTATTTCTCATTTATACGATGGTAATTGGGATGATTAAAAACATGCATGCATAATTTTATACTTAAAACTATAAGATAACACTTAATTTATTGGTTTGTAAAACAAACAAGTTTTTTTTCCCTCTTAATCAACATATATAATGATGTTCCCAAGGGTGTGCTTAATAATATGGAAGCCATTCGTCATAAATTTTTCAATGAGAAAGATGGTGTGAATAGGAAAATTGGCGGATTTCTTGGGACAAACTGTTGATCTCAAAGTAGAATGGAAGTCTTGGGGGTTTCCAGTTACTTTGCATTAAATTGTGCTCCCTTATCATATCTCAAGATTCTTCATTGTGGTCAAGGTGTATTCAATTTATTCATGGCATTCACGGAGCTCATGCCTCATGATAGCCCTACAAAAATATCTTGTCAATCTTTATGGCTTGACATCATTAAGGAAGTTACCGTACTATTCTGAAGGTATAAATCTTATGGATTATTGTTTAAGAAAGGTGGGTAATTGTGAAAATACTTTATTTTGGGAAGATGTTTGGATGGGTAATTTGTCTTTGAAATCACAATTTTCGAGATTATACGCTCTGGATATGTGTAAACAACTTTCCATTACGGATAAATTAAGTAACAAATATGTTGATTCTTCTTTCCGCCGCGTGCAAATGGGAGGGATTGAAGATGAGCAATATGACGAGTTTTGTAGTCGTCTAGCTTCAACAAGATTGGCCTAAATAGATTATCGATGGGTTTGGTCTCTAATAGGTTCTGATGACTTTTATGTGAAGTCGGTTCATAATCTTGTGGACGACTCCTTACTTAGTTCTGATACATTGCCTACAAGATGGGTGAAGGAGATCCCCATTAAAATTAACGTTTTCGTTTCGAAAGTTCAAAAGGATAAGTTGCCTAGTAGATTGAATTTGTCTCGGTTAGGCATTTCCTTCTCTATCGCTCAGTTCTCGAGTTAGAAAAAGAAGAGAAAGTAAAGGAAAAGGAAAGTTTTTTGTGTTCTTGAGTCTTTTTTAAAGGAGGAAAGGGAAACGGAAAGGAAATAGAGAAGAAGATTTGATAAGTAAATCTTCCTCCCACTTTTGGGAGGAAAGGAAAAGGAAACGGAACTATATATTGTGTAAAGACTAATATACCCTTTTTAATATATTTGACATTAATAATTAAAGGGTATATATGTAATTTGACAAACTTATTTTCCTTTTCCTCTCACTCAAGAACATGATTATGATTACTTTCCTTTTCCTTTCCTCTATCTCAAGAACATAACAACTAACACTTACTTTCCTTTTCTATTTCTTTTCCCTTTCCTATTCTTTTCCATTTCTCTTCCCTAAAAACTCGAGAACTGAGCGTATGTGTCATATTTGTGAAGAGGAAATTGAACCGTCGGTTCAATTGCTATTTCCATGTTCATTGCCTCCACCAATTTTGGCTAAGGTTAGAAGATGGTGGGGTTTCTCTTCTCGAGAGTTCAATTCGTATGAAGATTGATTTGCATGGTTTGCTTACCTCTATTTAAGCACGAAGACTAAGAATGTACTTGAAGGCATATTTTATGTGATGTGATGGAAGCTTTGAAATTATCGAAATCAATTATTATTGATGACATTGTGTCCCAATCCTATACTTGATGTTTTAATCGATGTAAATTCAAGTTTAACCGGATAACTTGGATGCAAGATCCTAATCTTGCTATTATGTAGTCTTTTTTTCTAGCTTCTTGTTAGGTTTTTTCTAATAAAATTTGTCATTCAATAAATAAATAAATAAATAAAGTTTAAACATAAAATTAAGCTTGTTGGTAGTTATTCTAATAATTCATTTCTCGTAAATGAAGGGTTGTTCTATATTTGAGGTCATAATAATGGATTAGATATTTGCTACTCGTGTTAAGAAAAAATGTTGTAAATTCCCTTCACAAGTTTTCAACTATGAATCAGAAATTACTTAGCTTGTTCTGTTGTTCATGTTCTAATCATTAATGATTATACAAGTGGATCACTAAATGTTATCCAAACTTGAACGTATGTTATCTTGACTTTATCATGTTGTCCAAACACAAACGTAATATGGGAATTTATCATGATATTTCCTAGATAATGAATTTGCATTATGCAACTACCATATAATTTAAAGATTAATGGCATATTGACATTATCTAAAGTCAAAAGGCAAAGGAAAAGGAAAATGAAATAAAGGTATAAGAAAAAGATTTAAGATCATTTAAGAACAAAAGATTTTTATCAATCTTCACATTTTATTTTTATTTTATCTAATGGATGCAATAAATCATAATGATTAAAAAAAACCACTTTTATCATATTTTTTTTTTCAAATATTAACAGATTTCAAACCGTTAATCGTTGAGCGAAAAAAAATATATCATTGCGACGAGCATTTAATTATCTTTGTATAGATAGGCACTTTGATATACTTTCGACAAAAATTTTTTTTCTTCGTATTTTTCACTTTTTTTTAAAGTTTTTTCGTTTTTTACGTTACTGAAATTTGTATTAAATCATATATGATATGTAATATCACATGTGATATTCAATTTAGTGTTTAATCAAATATGATTTTTTTCATGCAAATTTCAATAACGTAAAAAAAAAAAAAAAAAAAAAAAAAAAAAGACGAAAAACGTGAAGAAAACGATTTTTTTTTCTTTTTTCGAAAGTATATCAAAGTGCCCGTCTATAGAAAGATAAATAAATACTTGTCGCGATAGTGTAAATATTTTCGCTTAACGATTAATGGTTTAAGAGATATTTAAATTACAAAAAATAGGTAAAATAATAAAATGATTTTAATATAATCAATTGATTTTTTTTTAGATGAATGGAGTTGGTATGTAAAATAAGAGTAATGACATTATCTAAAGTCAAATGGCAAAGGAAAATGAAAGAAAAATATAAAATGTTTTGTTTGAAATGGTGCGAAGATTACAGTTGTGATTAGACATTAAAATTCGTTTTAGTTATAAAAAGCCAAAACGCGTATTGCATATTACAGTAGTATACATATAAAATTTATGTGTCACTAATTATACATAAAAAAATATATATCGTCTTATAAAAATTCTAAAATCGTCTATATTGATGTTCACTCATATTAGTTTGTTACGTAACAATCACTGTAAATAATGATGCTTCTGTTAAAAACAACAAGCTTATAAACATGTCTAACCCAAAAGATATATTTATACATTATTTATTCACTTAATTTTTTTTTTTTCGAATTTATCATAAATTTCAAACTATTTCATACGTATCTTAGACTATATGATGGATGTCTTAGACATGCGTAGTACAGCGTTTAATTATCTGTCACGTCAACAAAGTGAAAACCGTATAAAATTTTGAGGCAATTTCATATTTACACAACTTAAACATGATAATGTCATATTTACCCAAATCATGATTTAAATGCATTGTATATCATGCATTCAAATGTTGTATTTTGGGTAAATATGACATTTTCATGTTTAGACAGGGTAAATATGGAATTATCCCTAAAATTTTATTCACATATTACGTATATTAAATCAAATGCTACATCGTGTTAGTTTTTGGTAAACTTGTTTTCCATATTAATATAACACAAAATGATTGATGCTAGTTTATAATGTATGTCGATTAATGGTAGAAAATAGATATCCAAATTCTTGTTTGAACATGTAACATTTAAAATTTTTGTGTCACTAATTATAGTTTATTTACATATCAACATGACATAACCATTGAAATTAAGCAACCAAACCCTGCTAACCAATAGTTGACCGTATCATATTTTACAAATTAAATGGCATGTAATTGTCAAACCACACCACACCACGCTTCACGTTTATTCTTGCATATAAAATTAAAACAGCAATAAAAACAACAGACAACTTTTTAAAATTTGTAAGGTTTTGTGATGAATCATGAATATTTCTGATAATATGATCCACGCATATACTTTGGCCGGTCATTTTTAGGTCAAAAAGTAGCAACGAATTTCTTTTAATGTCTCGTATTGGCACGTGAACTATAAAAAATATCATTAAATGCAACAAACTTTTTTAAAGTGTTATAATATGTACATTTTGATGTATTGTCACGTAAAAAAGTAATGACACGTGTCAATTTTTTCTGGTATGACAACACATCAAAATGTGCATATTAAACATTTAAGAAAGTTTGTTGCATTTAATGATACTTATACGTTTCACGTTCCAAAAGGTGACTTTGAAAAAAGTTCGTTGTTATTTTTTGGCCTAAACTCTTTTTCTGTTTTCCTAAACTTTGTTATCTGGTTCATTGTTAACCTTTTGAAGTTATGGTGTTATAACGCGGGTGTTACCACATTAGACACGACACTATTCCCAGCAATCGTGGTGACAATAGTCTCAGACCTCAGTTTTCAGTTTACCAATCCGGGTAGAAATAAGTTGACTGTGATGACAACAATTCATAATAATTTCGACTTTAGCATACTAGATGCTTAGTCTCTTAAAATTGTTACAATAAAGTTAATTATCAACCCCCTCTCCTTTGGAGACAGAGGCGAAGGTTCGATCCTCACTCCATGCAAAAAAAGGCCGGAGCGGCCTCTTGCCTTCGGGTAGAGGTAAGGCTATCTACATCTCACCTCCTCCATACCCTGTGAAAGACGGGATTGGGTATCGTTGATTTAGACACAACAAACTGCCTCTTCAATATTTAAAAACTTGGTCGACAAATAATATGCAAAATGTGGGTTGTTATGATCTGGAGCCTAGACTGGTTACCAAAGAAGAAGAAGTAAAACAATTTAAAAAATAGAAACGTCACTATTCTACCCTTTTTCCCTCCATATATTCATCATCTATATCTTTGTGTTTTGTTTTAATTGGTGATAATAAGATGTGTTTGGTAAGCTATATTCTAGCTGCCTATTCTACTTTATATCATTTTATTTAATTTCTTGCTGTCTTAAAATTACTACAGTATTGTTTTTCAAGTCTCATACTTTTTTCAAGCCAACCAAATTTAAGGTATCTCTTTTTCTTTTTATCATAAATAACCTTTGAAACTATTATCATACATCAACTTCTAGTTAAGAAAAAATGGTGCAAGAAAATTTGTTCAGTATGAGAATGAAGAGGTGAAAGTAAGCTAGTACACGATATATATAACGTAGATGCAAAAACATTTCATGATTTATTGATACTGTTTTTTTTTTTTTTTTTGGTTGTGTGTTTATGTAGATATAAAGTACAGGTTTTTCGTTTTTGTGTGATATGTTGCAAAATCTTGTTGAACCATGAAGTCTATGAAGTGTTTTTTTACCTTCTCTCATGGTGACAAAGATGGTGAACCGAAGACCACAAAGTCAACTTCTTGTCGCTCCAACATCTCCATGTTGAATGGTCAAGAGGGTAGGAAATCAGGTAATGAGTTTACGTCAATGGATATGTCAGATGTTAGTGAGTCATCTACAAGGGTTTCGTTCACAAGTTTGACTCAAAACCCGAGTGGTAAAAGTAACAATAATCTCCGAGAATTTGCAACTGTTGAGCTTAAAACAGCCACTAAGAACTTTAACCGGGCCCTTATGATTGGAGAAGGTGGTTTTGGAGGTGTTTATAGGGCTGTGATACGAAAAGATGATGGGTCGGGTCAGAAGATTGATGTTGCGGTTAAACAACTTAGCAGAAGGGGTTTACAGGTTCACTTTCTTGATCTTTTACTTCTATTTTCTTGAATACATAGATGTTTACATATGATTTAACCGCTTAAGACTATAAGAAATGCTGCATATTCATAAAAAAAGATTGCTGGAAACATGATTTTATGGTTCTATTTTGATTTATTTCTCAGGGCCACAAAGAGTGGGTGACAGAAGTGAATGTTCTGGGGTTTGTAGACCATCCAAACCTGGTAAAACTTGTGGGCTATAGCTCAGAGGACGATGAAAGAGGGATCCAACGTCTTCTTGTATACGAGTATATGCCAAACAGGAGCGTTCAAGATCATTTGTCTAACAGGTTTCAAACACCTCTCCCGTGGTCTACTAGACTAAAAATTGCTCAAGATGCTGCTCGAGGCTTAGCTTATCTCCATGAAGGAATGGAATTTCAGGTATACACTTGATAAGCCATTCTCATAAGTTAAAATGGATCACTTGAATTTTTGCCCCCAAAAGGTGATTTGTTACAAGTTTCCAGGTTAATAGTCATTCCACCATTAGTTTTCTAATCATTTTTATCACATCAGTGAATTATAATCCCAAATTGAACCGAGTAGAAACTTGCCCACTTTGACCCGTTACCTAAATTTATAATGAAATCATCTTTTTGAGGAGACCATGTTATTGATCTATGTTAATGCAGATAATCTTCCGAGATTTCAAGTCTTCAAACATTCTCTTGGACGAAAATTGGAACGCGAAGCTATCCGATTTCGGACTAGCGAGGCTCGGCCCATCAGATGGCATAGGCCATGTGTCGACAGCAGTATGTTAAAACCCTGTTTCATAATCTGCAAATGCAACTCTTTACGTCTTGTAGGTTGGACTAATAACCCAAATTAAAAAACCTGAAAACATATTTTTTATTTAAAATTTGACAGGTAGTTGGAACAGTTGGATATGCAGCTCCAGAATATGTCCAAACAGGTCGCCTAACTTACAAAAGTGATGTATGGAGCTTTGGGGTCTTTTTATATGAACTAATCACTGGTCGAAGACCAATGGACCGTAACAAGCCCAAAAACGAGCAAAAGCTATTGGATTGGGTGAGGCCACATCTTTCCCATGACATGCGAAAATTTGAAAAGATTCTAGACCCTCGGCTTGCAGGGAATTACTCGCTCAAATCAGCACAAAAGCTAGCAGCCCTTGCCAACAAGTGTTTGCTCAGACAACCAAGAATGAGGCCCAAAATGAGCCAAGTGTTGGAGATTTTGAACACGATTGTGGAAGACGAGAGCCTCGAGAGTTTGGTAGAATCATCACCATCACCGTGCTATGAAAGCATGTCGACACCAAGACATGGTGTTTGGGAGAGATCAATAAGAGAGGGGTTAAAGAGAACGTTTGTTGGAGATAATAAATGGTTGGTTTGTTTGACATCGAGTCCTAAAGTTATGAGCACTACTTAAGAAAGCTTGAATTGGTGCCATATGGAATCTGTATGTATAGTGAGTCTTGGAACGATGTTTTAAAATATGTAACTGATGTTGCTTTACTTCTAACATGTATGTTTGAGTATCATTTGAATGACGCTTGATCAAGTTTTATACTTTCTTTTGTTAAACACAAGTGTTACGAGTTAATGCGGAATTGCTGATAGGGGTTTTTCATTCATATTTCATTATGTACGCTAAGTTTTGTTTAAGGGAAAATACTCGATATTAATAGCACGTAATGTCAGTTTTTTAAACACAATCAAGATACTTCACACTTTATGAAATGGGACAAATGTTAAACATCATATTATAGATTTATATAGATCACAGCCACATAAATAGGTCAAAACTACTTCAAAGTGCGTTGAAAGCCGACCAAGATCCAGCTCCCACTGCCCGGTACATAAAATTACAACAATTTCTAATGATTCCCTTAAAACACAAAAGGTTTAAGCTAGAATTAGCTACTTGCCAACAAACCACCACTACAGAAGTCCCAGATAATGACACATTAGCAAAACTAATACTGAAATATATATATGGAACTACATCATTAAGTCAAAAGGTTGCAACTTTAGGGCAGATTAAAATAGCATCCAAGTCCAACAATCAATTCCCCTATGCGCAGAACAAGCAACACTTTCTGCAATATCTAATAGTAGTACACTAGTACTAACAACTAAAAGAATGAAAATAATAAAAAAAGGAATTTGAAACCTATACAGTATTCCTAATGCTCATATCCTGAAAGTTTATGTACATGGTTTGAGTTCAACTGCGATTTAACTCCCAAGCATCCACCATTTTTTCTTTTTCTTGGTCTCCATTGTTGGCAACTCTGTGCAAGAAAACACAGTGAAGAGGATATTCAATACAAAACCAGAAATTTAAAGATGCAGACTGTTTTTATTGCCAAAACTGAGGTAATTTGATTTGCTTTAAGCTTAGATATTTTTTTAAGTGAATATGTAGCATTGTAAATATGGATCACGCAACTTACCTCCTTCTGGATAAATTGAATTGTAGTGCACCTCAGCCCAAAAACTCAAGAAGATGACTGCATAAAATTTATTGCATCATGCTAATGTTATCAGAACAAATGCATGATAAATAACTAAAGAACTGGTATGATGATACGAATTCCAATTATGTAGCAAGTCGTATAGACCGAGTAGCAGAAAATAATTCAACCTACTGGTGTAAAGAATTCCACAAACTTACTTCTCTTTGACTTTTGAGCGCATGGTAGAATCTCAATATAACAGGTATCTTTAAACGATGTTAAAACAAATATCTTAACTCCAAACTGCAAATATCAGAAACAATGAAGCAACGTCAAATGCTAAGATAAGTGAAACAGTGAGTGACTTTTGTGTAATTGCAATATAGAAGATTTTTAATACCACATCAGCAGCTGCCTGCAATGTGACATGATCTCCCCATTCACCATCCCTGTAATGGTTTTGCTTATTAGCAAAGAAAAATGGAAAAAAGTATACTGTAGATGACAAAGTGAACTTGAAATATACGTGCTGATTTTCTTCAAGTACTCATCGTAAGCCATTGGAACATAAGCCGCATACAATTCTGAATGAGTCTTGAGCTGATAAAACAGACAATAGAAGACCATCAATATAAGATCCTGCAACATCACATCTCAATCTGTCTAGAAGGCAAAAACTACTCTGTTGATAAAGTCATTATTATCAGGTTCTGAAAAAGGTGTGATATGGTATCAGAATGGGAGGTAGCGACCAATGATACAGGGCATGATATTTTTTTTATTAAGACTTTTGACTACATGAGGTTGAAAGAGCGAATGCAACTTTTCATGCTAATATTAAGCATTATTTTGAAAATGTTGCATCCACACTTTCCGCGTCACGTGACAGAGTGTTAGTAATAACAAGTCGTCCTTCTCAGTCACAAAATCTCATACCATTGGTCGCTACCTTGCGTCCCTATTCAAATAGGACTTTTTCTGATCAACATAATCACGGCGCCAAACGTCCTCTAGCCAGCTCGGGACGTGTTTGAGAAAGTAAACGACAATGCCATTAATATAATGATTCCATTAACTCAACCTACCTGATGAACAACTTGTTCTCTCACAAGCTTGTGGTGATCAGTGGAACGGTAGATTTGATCTGACAAGGCACGGAACTAAACAAGAAACATGGATAAATATTTAGGGAACAGCCAAATTTCTTTTATTCATTAAATCATAGAGCCGCACATTCAAAAAATTCACATGCTTGGTACATTTAATAGATTATTTTGTTGGCCGAAACACGTGATAAAGGGTTATCTCTTAAATATCATATAAAATCACAAGAGGCATTAACATATTTTACATGGTGCATGTACACGAATAGAGAAATCATATGTTAACTAAAAGAGGTGTGAGGTTCGAACCTGACAGTTACCATCTCCTGAAACTTTCAATTCAACTAGATCATAAAGCAGCAACCTGGAAAAACCGCACACTATTATTGTAAAGGCACATAGTGTGACAAAAAACAATTGAACTATCCAAGTATATCATCATCGACCATAAGCAACTAAAAACTGTAATGCAGTATGAAACTAATAATACAAGAGAAATGACCTGTCCATCAGCCTTTGATGATCCGACGTGGCTTCATCAGCAGAAGGTAGTTCTCCGTTTATCTTAGGGACATGCTGCATTACGCCATCAACTATAAGACTTGAAAGTAACATACAATAGATTTAAATAAACTACCATAAGCTACGAGATGCTTAAAAGCTATTTATATATCACTAAGCAAGTTTAATTATCAGGAAAAGCAACCAAATGTCTAGAAAACAAGCTAATAACACCTTATATGAAAAACGCTTACACGAATTGGGACCATTTGGTTTATCCTCTTCCCTACTTCACCGTCAAGACTAGACTCATCCGCCATCTCAGGGGAACACGAATGATCATCATCATCACTCGAGTCCTGTTCCTGATCGCTCTCACTCTCTACAATCAACAACACACACACATCAACATATCCAAAAACTCAAAGACAACTACGTAACACGAATCACCAAACATCTAACCATACCATGTCTCTTAGAACAGCCAGCCCAATCCTGAGCAAGCACGGACTCCTTCCTCCCACAAACGCACGACAACCCCTCCTTCTCATCAACCGCAATGCGCGACAGCTCCTCTTGCAAAGCACGCGCAATCATCTCATCGTTCTCAACATTACCACTCTCGTCACCATTCGCCACGCAATAACATTCCCTGACATACTCAACACTAGACAAATCCTTATCGTAACGCGTAAAAACCGCGGGCGATCCGCCGTTACTTACGGAACAAACTTCCATTAGATGATGCAGTCCCCATCTAACAATATCAGGATCTTCTTCATATCCATACATCATCATTTAACTAATTCCCTAAAAAACAAATATATATATATTTTTTTTATAAATAAATAAAAGTATAAATATAAAGTATAAACCCTACGTTTAATTGAGAAGCGTAAAATGAGGAGCAAGTATACCTAACATTTAACGCAAATGAATTATGAATATAGAAGATATGAAAAGATAAACCTTTTGGATTAGATTAAAAAGGAGCGTGGTGTGAACGCGCCACCGATGAATGTGAAATTAAATTTTTATATTGGTGGTAAAAGCGGTTACGTTATGTGGGCCCTACCTAATTGGGGTGAACGAGGAGGTGACGGAACCGGTACCGGTGTTTACGTGGCGTTGAAGTTTACGTTAACTGGTGGTTCGTAACGGTGGGTTTTTTTTGGGTTGTTAATGATGGGTTAGTCCAGTTAGCAGATTTGGGCTAGCTTTGATTTGGTTTTATATTAAGTTGGGCCGTTACCTTATTGAGCCTTCATATTAGTTGGAGAACAACAAATATCATTAAAAAAAAAAAGATGATGAAATATTTTTCAGAGAGTTTTATAAATAGAAAAGTGGTTTTTCTAATATACAAGATTATTTTTCTAAAAGTAAGATTTATAAGGTGTCGTTTAGTTGGTGAAATTTTTTTTTGTTTTTTCGTTTTTTAAATTCCTAGAGAAGGGACTGGTTTTTCTTCTCTAGAGAAGAGTTGATAATTTTGAAAACCCCGTTTAGATGGATTTATAGTTTTCCTTTTTAAAAAATGAAAAAAAATGTTTAGATGAAGCTCTTTTCAAATATTTTTTCTTTTTTAAATCACGTAAAAAAACGGACGAAAACGTAAAAAAACGGATGAAAACGTAAAAAATGGACGAAAACAGACGAAAACGTAAAAAAATGACAAAAACGTAAAAAAGTGGACGAAAACATAAGAAAACGGAGATAACGTAAGGAAACGGATGAAAACGTATTAAAACGGACGTATAAAAAGTGAGAAGAGTAAAATGAGCTTTTCAAATTTGTAGTTAAAATGAGCTTTTAAAATTTGTAGTTAAAACGAGCTCGAGCCTAAGTTTGGGCTCATTTAATAATAGAGCTCGAACCCGAGCTCTATACAAAAAGCTCGTTTAGGCTCGCGAGCCTAAACGAGCCCTAAAAATATATACGTATATATATTTTTTATACGTATAACCGTGTTAACGAGCTCGAGCCTTGTGTTAACGAGCCGAGCTTTGTGTTAACGAGTCGAGCTCGAGCTTGTGAAATGTTTCACGAGCCGAGCTCGAGCTCAAAATGTGAGGCTCAAAACGAGCTCGAGTTTTTTATATATAAACGAGCCGAGCTCGAGCTCTGGCAGGCTCGGCTCGGCTCGTTTTCACCCCTAGTTGTGAGTGAAAAAAATTAGTTGTAAAAGTCTATTATAATGATATGCATCCCATAAACCCAGAACGAATAACTATAGTATATCATGGCACTTAATGCTCTTAAGCCTAAAGACACAGCTCAACAGTTAAAAGGCACAGTATCAAATACACCATGAGCCTAAAGTAAATGGTCAACGTCAACGTACGACTTTGATCCAAAATGACTACATTACATCCAAACAATTATTGCGTAGACTTTTTGGTATTATCTCTCTAGACCAATTAGATCAAAACGTCAATGTAACGTTTTCCACAATATATACTCATGAACTTCGTCAATTTCTTATTACCAACTACTCCAACATGTCTTCAGACTCATCAACTGAATCCAAAATCACCACAGCCAAAACCGTAATCTCGACCATCGGTTCCATCGCGGCAGCCGCAATGGTAGTCCGTAGCATCTCCCGCGAATACTTACCACCCGAAATCCAATCCTACCTTCATCTCACCTTCCGCAACTTCATAAACAAATTCTCCACACACTTAACCATGATCATCTACGAATACGATGGCCTAACCGACAACGAAATCTACACCGCGACGCAACTCTACCTCGCGTCACGCGTCTCATCCAATATCCACCGTTTAAAAGTCACCAAAAACCCAAACGAACCACATATAAACCTCGAAATGGAAATAAACGAAGAGTTTATAGATATTTACGAAGGAGTTAAATACACATGGTGTTTAGTATCTAAAAACAAGCCTACACGAGAATATATCGTTCATGATGATTCGGGTAGATCTTCACGATCTGATCTTCGATCGTTGGAGCTTACGTTTCATCGAAAACATAAAGATTTTACGTTGGATTCTTACTTCCCGTTTATATTAAACGATGCTAAAAATAAGAAACTACAACAAAAAACCGTGAAACTATTTACAGTCGAAAGAAAGACCAGTTATAGAAGATATCCGACGGATTGGACGTCGGTTAATTTAGATCATCCTGCGAAGTTTGCAACCGTGGCAATGGATATCGGTATGTATTAACCTAATTTAATCCTAAGCTAAGTGATTGTAAATTATGTTTATGTGTTATGTTCCTAAGGACGTTAAGTTATTCTGTAATACAGAATGACCTAGTTATATTACTAAATAGATACATGGCTAGCTAGTGTATGTAGCTAACTATTATAACTAACTCGATATTTTTATAGGCATGAAGGAGAAAGTGATGGAGGATTTAGATAGGTTTATACGAAGGAGAGATTATTATAGGAAAGTTGGAAAGGCGTGGAAGAGAGGTTATTTGTTGTACGGTCCTCCTGGGACGGGGAAATCTAGTTTGATTGCGGCTATGGCAAATTACTTGAATTTTGATATATATGACTTAGAGTTGACTTCCATTTCAACAAACTCCGAACTAAGAAGATTGTTGGTGGCGACTGCGAATAGATCAATTTTGGTGGTGGAGGATATTGATTGTTCGGTTGAGTTGCATGATCGAGTTGAATTGGAAGCGATGAAAGCTTTACCTCCGAAAATTCACCGACATGGTTACGAGGATGGACACAAGGTTGGTAATAATTTTTCTTGAATTTTAATTCTATGCGAAAAATTTCTATATATGTTTTGAATCTAGTGATTGTCTTGATCAGATAACACTGTCGGGGTTTCTCAATTTCATCGACGGCTTATGGTCAAGTTGTGGTGATGAAAGAATAATCATATTCACGACAAACAGGAAAGACAAACTTGATCCTGCACTTCTTCGGCCAGGTCGTATGGATGTCCACATCCACATGTCATATTGCACCCCGAGTGGCTTCAAATTGCTAGCATCCAACTATCTCAACATCACCCAACACAATCTTTTTAAAGAAATCGAGGATTTGATCAGCGAGGTGGCAGTCACCCCTGCTGAAGTAGCAGAGCAACTTCTCAAAGACGATGATCCTAACATTGTTCTTAATGGTCTTATTGATTTTTTCGATACCAAAAGGAAGGATAATAATGAAGAGCCTAAGGCAACAACATCAAGCTAATGGATTTACCAATTATGAATTTTTGGGTTGTTATTGAATAAAGACAGCATGCTCTTGTTAGATTTGCAATTTACTTAACGAACTTATAATATATATATAATAAAATTTGTAACTGAGTTGAAAAGAATATCTTTTCATAATCAAAACCGAATTTACATAAATATACCAGATCCTATACATAAGCGTCATACCATGTTCAAGTGTTAATTCGAAAAGATAATGAGATATTATAAGTGTGTGGAGAAAATTCAGGAGAGGGATGTGAACGCGCCACCGTTAGCAGTGCCTACCATTACCGTTGGTATGTGGCGCAGACGATCACATAAACCACCTGGTCTTTGATGGTAACGGTGATATAATGGCCGGTTTAAGGATGCCGTTTAGCATACCCATATACTACGGGACCGAATTGAAACTAAGAATTGAAGTTAATCCGATAAGCATGGCTCAAGTCTGATTAAATAGGTAGCCCAAGGGAAAAAAGAAATTCAAATTAGTCAACTTTTCACAAAGAAGACAGAAACAAATGAATTTTCCAAATTGGTCAAGCTCCACCTGCTCGACCCGAATGAACAATAACTTTCATCAGAAATCCATGCTCACACGGGTCCTGCGCTTGCCGATTGCTCACTGAAGCAGCGATGGGAGCAGCCTAATAATTAACACTGCAAGCCGTGTCCTTTTAAATAGCTAAAAGGATAAAATATAGGGCTAATTACACGAAAATGTATACAACTTGTCACTTTTTGTAGTTCTATATAGCCAACTATTTTTTTTGTAGTTTCACGTATTATACTTTTGAATTCGTGCAGTTTCATGTATTCGGTGACACGCTAATGCCTATGTGGAGCCCGTTTTTTTCCATGTTGATTTTTTTCAATTAGTTTTTTCCATGTAGATTAATAATTTTATTTTTCATATTTTTTAACAAACTTAACACCCTTTTTGTTCATCCTCACCTCAAACACCTCATTTCTTATCTTGTCCATCACATCTAAATTAATGAAATACATACTTCTTAAATAGCTACGTCATACAAATGAATGATCCCTAATTGACCCTCTAGCCTGAAAATGATATTCTGATCGGCTTGATATCAACTCGGTTTTGGATGAGTTAGTTGGCTTAAAAGGCTTTGAACCAACCCCTGCCTATAATCATCGTGTAAAAGGAGAACTACCACCCCTGGGTTACCACTATCAGTCCCACTAGAAGCCGGTTTGGGCACTGGGTAAAGGAGAAGGTGATTGGTTTCGTGGCGGCTGTACTAGTGGGTGGTGATGACGGCTGAAATGGTTGTGGTGGAATGGTAGTGATGGTGGTGGTAAAAGTGGAAGAAAAGCGGGTGTTTGGTAATTAGTTTTGTAAGTGTGGTGCCAATGGCGAGGGGTTGGGTGAAAAGAAATGAAGGAGGTGAGTGTGGTAGAGATGATGCAGGTGGTGGGTTCTATGGTGATGGTGGTAGCTGAAATGGATGGTGTCTGTAAAGCAGAGGAAAAGATGGTGTTTGGAAGTGAGTTTTATAAGTGTGATGTGTATTGATTTAACGAGTGGGAAGGTACTCGCGCATTGCGGCGGGGCCACTTTGTAATCGCTGCGTGTATATTTTTTTAAATGCTAAATTTTGATGTCGTAAACGTATATTTTTGGTTTTTTTTTTTGTCGAAAGTATAAAACATCAGCCTTGGGATTAGACTCTTGTGTGTTGTGATGGAGCTGATGTGTTTCAATATGGCACTTTGTTTAACCTTCTCTGATTGACACTTTATTAACCAATAATCTATAACCTCTATAACAAAAGGCCGGACTTAATCTATAATTTTCATTTGGGCTATGCTATTGACGTATTACAAATATAGCCTAGTTTTTAACTTTAACAACAAACAATAGTTATCCTGAACTTCTCTTTATATGAAGAAATGTTAAGAAATTTAAACAAAGCTGAAATCATATATAAAAACGGTTTGGTCTTGCAAAATGGACTGTAACGCAATGTCGCAAAATGGACAGTAACGCAAGGTCGCATTATTATCATTCTAGTACAGAATAGGGTACATTTCCAACTAATAAACACATGAATTTTACTCTTTAATAAACACTATTACTAAGAGGGTAAAAGGGGGTCTGCAACTTGTTATCATGAAATCCCATGTGCCTGTTTATCATTCTAGCTAATAAAAACCTCATGATTCTGGCCTTTCGTAGCCATGTGAAGGGTGGTCTGCCCCTTATCTTCTCGGCTCAAATCCCAGGAGCCTGCTCCAAAGCAGCTTCCACCACTCTAAGATGCCCATTTCTTGAAGGTAGATGCGGTGCTGCTTTCCATTACTTCTCGCTATCGATGTTGGGCTACTCTCTATCTCCAATAAATGGTTCATCATTCACCTCAATATTGCCTTGCAATGCAGTGGTGTGCAAAGTGGTGGTGCTTGATATGTGCACCATCATTGATAACTCCGAATGTGCTTGCATCAACACTTTTAATATCCTATAATCCAAAAAAAATAGCTTAAAAAAATTATGATAATAAGAGTTGAGCTACATAAAAAATATACATGTAGCAAGAACATAAATGAGCAATTCCAAACGCCATCTAAATTTACTTTTATGATCGACAAAAGTGATATGTTACGTAAATCTTTTTTTTAGCAGCAATATGAAGAGCATGAAAACCATTGTTAGCTTTAATAAGGTGGGTATTTACAAAAATAAGGAAACTTATGATCACCAACTGTCTGCATTATCAGATCCTTGATGATCAGATGTATTACTACGTTTTTCACCCGTACTATACTATTACCCGTTTTGACCCATTATCCGACCCGCCCAAAACCTATGAGTAAAAAAGACTCGGTGTGTAAACAAATTTAGTTTCTAAAAACATAATAAATACACGGTTGAGTTGACACTGACTATATTTAAAATTCTAGTTACACTTCCGACTTAAATTGCAAAAAGGTACCTTGATTTTGTTTGATGCCTCAAATCCATCCAGTTGATTGAAGCTCCAGCATGGTTCGTTGAACTTCACTGTCACCATTTCCACTTCCTGACTCCATTCTAGCAGATCCAATGCTGTCAATTTCATCCATAAATATGATTGATGGGGCATGTTCCCTGCACACAAAAAAACATTCTAGCAGATCCAATGCTTAAGAAGCATAATAGACATCTGTGCTAAAGAAAGATGTATTATTCAGTTCATTTTCGTCAAGAGTCTGGCAAGTTCATATTTGCAACGACTCTGGCCAATAATGCCTTCCAAGTACCAGGTAGCCCAAATAACATAACTCCCTAAGAGAAAAACGACAGGTTTCAGTACAACATTTAAATACAATAGGGCAAAATAAAGATTTATAACTATATCACATGACAACACCTTTGAGGTCAAATAGCAAAAAAGAAACGAATGAAAACCTCTTTGATCTCTTTAATTTGCTGGTCAATCCCACCAATCATGTCATAAGTAGAATCAGGAACCTTCTCAACTTTCATAAGGTTCACTAGAGGATCTTCTTTGTTGTTGCAGCATTAAACTTAGGTCCAAACACTTCAGCTGCAGCAGTAAACTCAATACCAAACACCCCTTTTGACTGTACACAACCAAGTACAGAATCCGTACTACACAAACAAACAAATACAGTTTCTGCAATTTGAAACAAACTAAAAATCCCATTCAATTTGTAGTGTCTGGTAACTGGTGTATTACAATTGGTTCATACAAGTGGCTTAAAAGTACAGTATTTATAGTGTTTGTTACAATATTTCCACAAACAAAATATGTGCACAACATACAAACAACCCAAAAGATGTGCACATAATTTGTTTCTTATAACATTAGCCTAATCCTAAAGAAGTGCACTGATACGCTTACAACGCGCGTTCGAGGTCAAAGAAACTTCCTTTTCGTCGAGCAAGTTTTTCAACACCCTAGGCAGTGAACCTAATCATTGTATTGTAGTATTAGGGTAAGCCACGGGTATTGATGTCGTTCTCTAGGGGAATAGGAATGCTAGTAAGAAGTTACTACGCTAAGGTTGGGGTGGAGGAAGATTATTTTTTTAGAAAATGGAAAGGTACGAATCTCAGGGTTTGGATTTGGGGGTTGGTATTTCTACCGATTACTCTACTTATCTATTCTAATTAACTAAGCTAATGGTAGTCTATGTCTATTGTTGTGTGCTCGTATGATAGTTAAAAATGTGTTTACTTAGATGTTATTACTCCCTAGTTATCTCCTATTGATGGTTGAATTGTCACGTCCTTATTCTTAACGCCTTGTGTTTCTAAGGTCGTAGGGTATGCGTTTATCCCTAACTCTTTGAAGCTACCAAAGGTTAATGACTACGAAATCTCTAGGATTTATAAACTTAACTCTAAGGTATTCTTTGGATGTTTAGCCTACAATTCCACTAGTAACTATATGCTAAGGTTCAACAAAGATTAATCAAGCATTAATAGCACAACGAATGACCTATCGCAATACTAGGTCAATCACAATTAAGATAAGAGACAACCAATCAATATTCAATAACTAGGTTTCATATTACCTAAGCAAACACACAAGTAAATTAGACGGACATGGAGAACATGCAAGCATACACACAATCAATTGAAGACATAATTGAATCAATGAAGTAAAACACTTATCTTGATGTAAAATAGGGTATGGAACCCTAAAATACTGTACAAGACAGCCTTGGTTCGGTTTAGGTTTTTACTCCACAAAACTACCTCCTTAAAACTGAAAAATTCGGATTTTATATATAATGTTACAAACTGCGACGACGTCACTCTTTAATTGTGACGCCGTCAGGTCGCCGCCATTAGGGTTTCGTCTTGGCCACGTCAACTCTGTGACGGCGTCACCTTATGCCCGTGACGCCGTCGCCTTCAGTCTCTGACGCCGTCTGGATCCAAATCTAGGCCGTCTGAGCTGCGACGCCCTACTCTTTTAAACCTGATGCCGTCACTTGAAAAATGTCACTTTGCTCTCTGAGTCGTCACAAGATGTGTCACGACGGCGTCACAAATAAGACCTGACGCCGTCCCCTTTCAATTCAGCAGATTGAGTGTCTCGATTCTTGACTTTGGCCATTTTATTCGTATATTCGCGCCTTTTCGTCCGAATAAGTGTCATTTCAGGAATTTGCCTTCAAGAGACCTAAAAAGTGAAAAGGAACGAAATTAAGTAATAACGGATAGAAAAGTGATCAAGTAAGGGCTTAAATGACCCATAAAAAAGGTACCTTTTAAATTCTTATCATGCACAACATACAATATACCCAAAAGATGTGCACACATAGTTTTTAAGTGTTAAAAGTACAGACATACAAATAAAAGTAAGTGATTAGTCCACATCTTGGACATTAAACCTTGATAATTTTTTTGAAGAATTTTTTTGGCTCTTTTCTCTTGGTCTAACTGGAGGTACCTCTGATCTTCCTCTCTTTTCTTGTCTTGGTTGATGTGCTGACGCTGCCTGTGATGGACCAGATGTAATTGTTGATGATGCAGCCCTTTCAACCCTAGTTGTTGTTGGTGTAGTGTGCTTGTGACAGTTGTGTTTCTGGTTCCTCCACTGGATCTGAATTCTGAATGTAATTAGAAGTGTTCAAACCACCATCATCCAACCCAAAGCATGCACCTAACCCTCCGAAACCTTTTCTTCCTATACTTCCTCTCTCACATGTACCTCATATCATTTGATCTCTCTTACATGTCCCTCCTCTCATTTATATCAATTTAGATCTTCCGACACCACTTGACCCTAAAATTTCAGCTACACTTGCAAACCTAACCCTTCTTTCTCTCTTAGTATGCACTACATTATCCTCGAAAGAAACTCTAACACTACTAGAACCTCCCACATTACCTACATTTTCTACAACAAATTCTGGTGCATTAGAACCTTCTACATCTGCTACATTCACAAAAGCTAAAATGTCTGATACATCAACAAGAGGAGGTTCCTCAACACTAGTTTTCTTTGGCCTACCTTTCTTTGCTGGTGTTTTGGGGGGTTTAACAACTTTTTCTTTTTTACAACCTGCTTTATTATGACCTTTCTCACCACAAGTTTGACATGTCATTTCAGTACCAGCCATAGAAACCCTATTTGAATTACTTTTTTTCATGGCTTGCTCTAATTCTTTTTTTGTGCCTACCAGGCATAGATTTAGGTTTTGGTGGCAAAATAATAGAAGACTCACCACTGTCCGGCCAAAATGACATGCCGTCAACTGGAGTCAAATATTGATTATATGCATGAATGTACATGTCCTTCCTAAAGCAGTCTGGAAGATATTCCTCTGCCATCTTATTTAGCTTGAAGATGACCGCCACGGCATGTGGACATGGTATTCCAGATAACTGCCATAGTCGACAACTGCATGTCCTAAGAGACTCATCAACTTTGAATGCTTCTGAACCATTCTTTACCTCAAATAAGTTCCCACCAGCTGGAATTACATGCCAAAACCTGTAAGAGTTGCAAAAATGTTACAAACTAATCATAAAGTTCAAAACATAATAAACTTGAATAAGAAAACAGTTTACAATGATACCTTTGCTCATCTTTAGCCAAATCCAGTTTCTTTTGAATGTTCGGACAAATTTCACCTGTCCATGCTTCCCACAAGTGTCTCATGGTATTCATTCGCTCCAACACAATCACCCTCATTGCCTCAAGCATTGTTATTAATGGCTTGTTCCTAACTCTCAATATGACAGAATTAAAGCACTCTCTAAACCCGTTCTCTATTGCCTCACAGTTAGAACCAACCCTAAAGAAAGCCCTTGACCAAGTCTTTGGGTCTTTATTCATTAAGTATTGATGGGCATTTGGATTAACTCTTTTTATTTTTTCCATGATTTTCCTAAATAAATCGGGATAAGTAGCTTTTGAGGCTGCCCAGAAAATACCTCTGAAATGAACACCGCTATATTGCTTACGAAATCCCTCGTAAATGTGTCTTGCACACTGACGATGTTCCGCATTTGGCATTACATCTTTCACTGCTTCAATAAGTCCCTGAATTCAGAATAAAAGACAAGTTATAAACTAATTAATTACTCATGTGCTTCATATAAATTAATAAATAATAATAAACTGTATGAATAAGATAAATTGTATACCTTGTGTTCATCGGACATTAAAGTTAAGCCATTACCAGTGGGCAGATCCAAATCCTCTCCTAACAACTTTAAAAACCAACTCCAGTTTTCTTTGTTCTCGACATTCACAACTGCCCATTCTACAGGGAAAATATGGTTATTGTCGTCTCTCCCAATGGCAGTTAAAATCTCTCCAACATTTGGCTTCTTTAAAAAACAACCATCCAAAGCTATTACCCTTCTACAACCTAGCTTCCACCCTTCCTTTAACCCATTAAAACATACATAAAACCTATCAAAATAAGTTTTATTATCTGGATTAACAGTCACACCTACTTTAACAGTTGAGCCATCATTGGATTCTTGTATGAATTTAGCATAACTTCTAAGTAAAGCATAGTGTTGAGCAATGGTTGTTTCACCCTCATTCAAAGCCCATCTATTTGCATTTCTACACTGATATGGACTAACTATACACTTATATTTTTTCATAACCATATCGGCAATCTCATGCAACTTAATATTAGGGTTTATCCTAATCTTTGAACCAAAATTTTTACCAATCCATTTATAGTTGACAAGTGTACCATACTTAAAACTTCTAGTACATGTATGCTCGTCAGTCATTGAAATAATCTGGAAAGACGACTCATTGACCATTAACTTACCATAGCATCTCCATGGGCATGTGTTATCATTACGTTTATCACCTGATGGGTACTTATTAAAGCATCTTTGTTTTCCCTTGGATGGATCTTTGAGTTCTTCTGGCCTTTGTCCACACTTGGCAATTATCTGATTTGTTGAACTTCTGTAAAACCATAATGAAAAGCCATTCGCTAAAGCATAATATGTAAGACACTCTTTCAGTTGTTGACCATCAACAAATTTTTCACCAACCTGTACAAATAATATGACCATTAGATATATTTAAACATAATTTAAAAGTTTTTAATGAATAAGAAAATTAAACTTAAAAACATTACCTTTGGTTTCCTCATCCGCCAGTGTGTTTCCTCGTCGTGCACAGGATACTTTTCAACCTTAGTCTCCACTATCTAGAATGGATCTGTTGTACTACAACCATCACGTCTTAGTTTTCTTAGTAAATCATCCATAAACTCTTCATGTGTGTTCGTAAAACCCTTTTCATTTGTCGCTATGGCAAGTGAAGTTGCATTTGAATCATTAACAAATGAGGAACAATTGAATTTCGTAGATTAGATTGCTTTTTATTGTTCTAATGAATTTGTGAGTGATCTTAGTGATATCCAAAAGGAGACGGGTGTAAGGTTGGATAGATTTGATAAATTTTGTGCTTGTGTGGCTTCTATTCAACGATCATTGTTAGAATCAACTCCTTTTAGTGATACCCTCTGGAAATTTTTTGAGAAAAGCCTCCTAAGCATAAACCATCAGTTGTCACAACTTGAGGAAATGGATAAGGAGGATTTATCCAACCTTAGGCATCATGATCAAAAAGACCTAGTTTTTAAGAACATGGAACCTAAACCCGAACAAGATTGTGAGATGGTTATAGTTGAACTACCTAGTTGCATGCGTGGGATAGATTTCACCAAAACATATGACACGCATGAGGAATCCTTTAGGCAAATAGAACATAGTGATCAAATGTTTGAGAATGATTCTTATGAATCGGACCAAGAATTTAAAATGGCTAAAGAAGGATTTGAGATACTTAGGAGTTTATTTGGGGTAGATCATACTAAAACACATGATGAACATTTAGGAGATCTAGATATAATGGAGAATGAGGTGGAAACTCAAAGGCCACAAGCCCTACCATCACTTGAGGAACACACATCGCCTATAACTTACCCGGAAGAATTAGAAGAGACTATAGGAACCCCGATTGATATAGAACCTTTGGACCAAACGCCACTAGAGAATGTAGGTTTAGATGCTTGTTGTCATGACCTCTCTCTTAGTCCTAGGGAAGTTCCTAATTTTGATGGATCGGAGCCTCAACCAAAAACCTTACCCAATCTTCCGTCTTTAGATGTGAATCTTAGAATTGAATTAGGCCCCAATCCACCCATTAAAATAAATAGTCCGGGTAGTTGCTTGATAAAGGTGGTAGACTCTAGGCCATGTAGAGTGGAAGCTAATATAGGAGTAACACATGACCTTACACACTTATATCACCCATTCATGGTTGATAACAAGAAACATTATGGGTTTAAACCGGGTTTATTAGGTCAAGATGGATCCTTAACTAAGAATCTTTTGAAGTTGATAGAAGATGATCCATTTTTAGGAGAGAGATTTGATTCACCCGCTACACCAATAGAATTAGGTAAGGTTATAATGAATGGGGCACACTCCTTTGAGCATATAAATCACCCATCACCCTCTCCTCGCATAGCAAATTTCCACACCCGCACTTAAGCTTAAGTGTAGGAAAAACTTCCCCTTTATCCGTTAAATAAGGGTAGAGTCAAGCTCGTGACTCGAACAAAAACAAGCGCTTCTTGGGAGGCAACCCATGTGTATTTGTTTTTCATTTTTTGTGTGTCATATATCTTTTCATTATTGTATGTTCTCATGTTTGAATTTGTAAAAATGCTTTATTTTGTCTTTAACCTCGTCTTAATTACATATAAAGGTATTTTACAAAAGGGATAAGTGTAGGGAAGATTACACACGTTTTTAAAAGAACGTGAACATGAGAATTACGATTATTGAAAAGATATACATGTGTGTTTGTTAGAGTCAAATGCTTGTATCAAGTCATAATGGATGTTTTGCATGAAATTTTTCCAGATTCTAACGATACAAATTTTCCAGAATTTTTTTCAGAAAATCGCAGACCAGTTTCTGTCATGATAACCTGACGGCGTCAGGAGGAGTAGAAACAACTTACTACTTTTTCTCGTTTTCTGTGCTACTTATAAATTTTTGGAATTTTCCAGGTCTTAATTTTTCAGAAAATCTGCAAACATCCATTCCACAAGCATTATATCTTATTTAAGTCTGGAATTAGATCTTGTTGTGATTTTTCTTTGTTCGGTTTGATGCTTTGGGTTGTCTGTTTTCTTAAAGTGCGCAGGTTTTATTTATCAAGAAGAAAATACAAAAGATTGGAAGGACCTTTTCACACATACATTCTTCTTGGAGAAGAATTTAACCACTACTTCACACGGATCCTACCGAGCAAATCAGGGGAGTATTAGTTTCTTTCATTTTTAATTACCTTCCATTATCATAACTTTTATACTTTCGGGGAACATTGGGGACAATGTGCAGTTTAAGTGTAGGGAGGGAAAATAAAACGGGAACTTTGAAACTATGGTTATCCTTGACTATTTGCCATGTCCAATTTCATTTGTGTAATAAACCATGAGAAAATATTGGTTAGGGTAATTTTGGCACCAAATTTAAATTTTTTCATGACATGTAGGAGTGGGCCATTAGTCTTAATAAAGCGTATCATGGATAGGAAGTTATATGACTAGCACAAAAACCCTTTACCACTTAAATTCCGCCCAAAATGTGAGGATCGCCCTTAGATTTGTAGGAATTAAAGCATTCCACTTTAATGCTTCGAGAGTGTACAGGTATAATAGATTCTAGAACTTGTTTTGTGATGCATTCCGATATCGCTAGTGAGACTACACTTGTGTAGTTAGGAATAACTAAATGATAAGAGGCATTAGGATAACCCTTGTTTGATACCCGTATTATAATTACTTCTTTCACATCGGTTGAGTAATTCCCCCACACCCTTGCGTTGTACTCATCTTTCGTACATGATACCCCTAGTTAACCCCTCAGAGCCTATCCTTTTCGCGGTTCTTGTGATGTTTCGGTTTTCCTGAAATATCAATGAAGAGCATTGTTTACAAATGTACACTCAAATCGCCTTAGCCTACCTTGTATGCACTCACTTTTAGTGCATTATTGTTATCATACTAAACCCTTAGTTCAATTATCTAGTTGCTTGCATAAGTTGCTAAGTCGAGTCATATCCTTTGTACACAGTTTTGGGACGATTGGGACTCATGGGAAAAGTTAAATTTTATGAAATGACGGGAAGGAACGTTAAATTCAAATTCCCTTTATTTACGTAATAATGTACTCCAAGTGTTTTGATCTTTTCAATTCGGGTCAAATTAGTGTTAGAGTAATAAAAACTCAAGTGTAGGGATGTGCCTATAAATCCCTATTATTTTGATGTTATCGTAGAGGATGGTAGAGTAAAAGTGTATGAAAAAAAATCGAAAAAAATAGAAAAAGAGAAAAAAAACAAAATAAGAGAGTGTTCAAAAAAAAGAAAAGAAAAAAGAAAATACGGGCTACCATCCTACATCTATCTTTAAATTTATGTTTGTTTGTTTCAATTTATCTAGAGTTTAGAGTGTCGAGTCTTGGCTTAGCAACGCCATTCTTCTCATGCTTGTGACTTAAAGATTTTTGACTTGCCACCACTAAATCGCCTATCCCACCAAACCCTTTTGTTTCCATACCGTAAGCCTAACGTTACAACCCTTTAAAAGACCTCTTAGATAGTTTTTCCTAGGTGCTTAGATCATGTATCTAATGGTATCCGAACTCTGATCTAGTTTGGAGGTAGTGATAACCGTATTCGTGGATCCTTTTTGATAGATTCTCCAGAAAATTTCCCAACAT
>BPTQ01000002.1:238976916-239036173 GCA_019973895.1 Chrysanthemum seticuspe | reverse complement strand
TTTAGTCTACTTTTTGTATAGTTTAAACGTTTTTAACGTCAAAGTCAGGGGGTTCAAAGTTTTTTGACATTTTTTGTCAGGGACTCGTGTATTAAAGTTTTCATTTCAGTGGTTTCCAGGAAAATTTTAGTTTTCAACAGTTTAAATCAGGAAACCACTTTTTATAATTTTCAAACTCTTTTAACGTTTTTACCAGGGAGTTCAAATTTTCAACCGTCTTAACCAGGGACCTTTTACACTTTTACCGTTGTAACCAGGAACATGAAAACTTCTAACAGTGAAATTCAGGAACCTTGTAGAAAAGACTTAACCGTCGAATCCGGGGAGTTCAAAGTCTAATATGTGTAATTCAGGAACTTCAAATTTTGGAAATTGAGTAAAAACTGGGAAAGTGTATGGAACCTGGGGACAGTAATTTGGAAAAACTTGGGAAAGATAATAATTGGTGGACCAGTTTACCAATCAGTTTGGTGAGTTCGGGCGGTTTCAGAAGTTGTATAGTTGACGAAGAGACGTTGAGTCTCATGGGTAGGGGGGAGGAGGTAAAGGTGAGGTGGTACAAGGGGTGAGGTGTTGATGGAAGGTACTGAGTAATTAACGTGGGAGGGGGAGAGTGAGTTGGGGTTACCCGTCTTTTCTTTTAACCGCGGTTTTAGTACAAACTTACCAACTCTAGTAAAGTTTCGGTAGGTTACCGAATATAACCACCCTAAAGTAGTCTCTTCTCTCTCTTCCTCTAACCCATATTTTCTTTTCGTTTTCTCCTTCACTCTTCATCAAAAATCAAAATTTTTAAAATCAATTACAGCTTAAATCAAATTTACAAAATCAATTCAACGTTGTAACAATCGAAAACAATTTAACATGAAAGAATTTCAACAAAATAGTTATGGAAGGTAGTTGTGGAGTGGGGAACATGGTGGAGTGGAAATGGAGGAGGGGGGATGGGTACTCTGAGTTGCAGAGAAGCAGTTGATATGTTGAAGACTTTGGCGGGCTTGAGTGGTTTGACTAACCATTTGACCAGGTGGTTAATAATAGAAAGGGTTCAAAAAGGTTTAATGACAGGGGTCCAAGGTATGTGAAAGGGTCAAAAATGAGTTAAAGGTTTTAAACTTCAAGGACTTAATGTGTATAATCTGAAACTTGAGGGGCCTAAGCTGCCAATTCAGAAAAGATGTTCCAAGGACTTAAAGTGACAATCTTCAAAAGTACAAGGACCAATGTTGCCATTTTCACATTTTCCAGGGACCAATTCTGCCAACTTTTAAACTTGAGGGACCATTTTTGCAATTTTCTCAAACTTTTAATATTTTTCACCAAAGGACTAAATTTGACAACTTTTGATTTTAAAAGGACCTTTGGTGACTTTACTTTTGAAATTATGTGCTCAGGGACTGTTTTTTACAGTTTTTTGAAACTTGGGGGACTGAAACTGCAATTTTTGCAAATTTGATATGTTTTTCATCTGATTTTGATATTTTTGCTTTTAAAACACATAAAACACTGATTTGTGATATTTTGATCATTTTGATGTGTTTCTGAGTGTTTTCAGATGATTTTGCAGTTTATATTGTACAAAAATGATGAGTATTTACACACTCATCAGAGACACTCAAGCTGCTGAAATTGAAGGGGACGACATCACTGCTTAACTACGACACCGTCGCGACACATCTTGAGACGACTCAGAGAGCAAATTGCTAATTTACAAGTGACGGCATCAGGTTTAAAAGAGTAGGGCGTCGCAACTCAGACGGCCTAGATTTGGATCCAGACGGCGTCAGAGATTGAAGCCGACAGCGTCACGAGCATAAGGTGACGCCGTCACAGAGTTGACATGGCCAAGACGAAACCCTAATGGCGGCGACCCGACGGCGTCACAATTAAAGAGTGACGCCGTCGCATTTTGTAACACTATATATAGAATCTGAATTTTTCAGTTTTAGAGAGGTAGTTTTTTGGAGTAAAAACCTAAACCGAACCAAGGCTGTCTTGTACAGTATCTTAGGGTTCCATACCCTATTTTACAACAAGATAAGTGTTTTACTTCATTAATTCAATCATGTCTTCAATTGTTTGTGTGTATGCTTGCATGTTCTCCATGCCCGGCTAATTTACTTGTGTGTTTGCTTAGATATATGAAACCTAGTTATTGAATATTGATTGGTTGTCTCTTATCTTAATTGTGATTGACCTAGTATTGCGATAGGTCATTCGTTGTGTTATTAATGCTTGATTAGTCTTTGTTAAACCTTAGCTTATAGTTACTAGTGGAATTGTAGGCTAAATATCCAAAGATAACCTTAGTGTTAAGTTTATGAATCCTAGAGATTTCGTAGTCATTAACCTTAGGTAGCTTCAAAGAGTTAGGGATAAACGCATACCCTACGACCTTAGAAACACAACACGTTAAGAATAAGGACGTGACAATTCAACCATCAATAGGAGATAACTAGGGAGTAATAACATCTAAGTAAACACATTTTTAATCATCATAAGAGCACACAACAATAGACATAGACTACCCTTACCTTAGTTAATTAGAATAGATAATAGTTGAGGAATCGGTAGAAATACCAACCCCCAAATCCAAACCCCGAGATTCGTACTTTTCCATTTTCTAAAAAAACATAAAAAAGATAAAAAATAATCTTCTTCAACCCCAACCTTAGCGTAGTAACTTCTCACTAGCATTCCTATTCCCCTAGAGAATGATATCAATTCCCGAGGCTTACCCTAATACTACACTACAACGATTAGGTTCACTGCCTAGGGTGTTGAAAAACTTTCTCAACGAAAAGGAAGTTCCTTTGACCCCGAACGCGCGTTGTACGCGTATCAGTACTTCTTGCTGATGTCGCTACCGTGCTGAAGAAATTCTAAGTCATTGTTGAAGAAGTATTGGTAGGGAATATTGGGTTGCTCTGGTCGGCCAATAGATGGTAGCGGTTTGGTCCAGTCAGTATAATATGGAGTCTTATCCTTTCTTGTGAAGTCAGTGTTCGATTCGGGGTTGAGCCAGTCAATGTTGTTAGACATGGCTCGAGCGATGTTGTCGAGATGGTATTCGACAGCGCTGTCGGAGCTGTCTTTTAGTAACTGAAATGCATCATTCTTGATCCGGCGTAGCTCCCCTTTCGTCATCTTCTTAACCTTGAACTTTTCCTGGATAATCTTTACATGCTCCTTAGTTCGACCATCTACCGGGTCTTGGCCTTCCAGTAATCGACGTGTGGCATCAACAAGCTTACTAAACCATTCATATTCTGCAGAATCATCTTCATCCAACCAGGATACAACTGAAGTAGATATTTTCTTCTTAGGCTTGGAGGATGATTCTGTTTATTGCTTCGTTATGGTGGGGAGGATGGCCATTGCTGGGGCTCGGGAATTTCTTCGTCATCACCATCGGTGTATTCAAAGTGATCACAAGTTTTCTCCAAATGGTGGTGGTGACTCAGACTCCCGAGGTTTATCTGTTGCAGGAGGTTGTTGAGGTGCTCTGGTAGTGGTTGTGGTCTTTGGTGGTGGTGGTGGCATGGATGATGAAGACTCGCCTTTCTTTTGACGTTTAGCCTTTGGATCTTTGTCTTGGTCATCATCATCTCTATATTGCTTCTCAATACCAGCAGCTTCCTTGCAAGTAGTCTTCAATTGGTGAGCAAGGAGAACCTCAAGAAACTTTAATTCATCAGATGTTAGCGTCGAGGATTGCGCAGTCATCTGATGTATCAACTGTGCAAGGAGATAAGTTTTTGTGACATGAGGTGGCTGGACTGGTCGAGTCTGCATTGTCACTGGTGTAGTGACAATTGTCTGTCTGAGTAGTGTTCTCAGTGTAGGGTAAAGTTGTTTGGAGAACATTTTTTTAGTTATTACTGGGACATACCGAAGGAGGAACTGATGAGTGTATTCCTTCCTCTTCTCTTCCATTTCAGCTTGAATGTCTCTGTTCAGGAATAACTTGATCTGATCTCTCTCCTCAAGGAAATTGTTCATCTCTTGTCCAAGTAAGTTGACCCTGTCAGCAAGCTGATTCAACTTTTTGTCAATCGCGTTTCGTCTTCTTGCTTGTTTAACAGCCTTTTGGATCTTGGTCTTGGCACGAGATGCCCAAGTATCATTTGGTTTCTTGACTGACTTGGATGATGATCTGGTGGTTGTTTCTTTAGATGGTGGTGGTGAAGAGTGTGATGATGATTCAGTTGTGGAAGGGTCTTGGGGTGGCTCTAAAGATTGTTTAGGATTATCTCGAATGTAGCTGTCAGTCTTAATTCGAATCCTTTCTTCTTCATCGTTCTTGGCAAGTGCTTCTTCCTCAGCCTTTTCCTTTGCCGCTCTCTCCACATCTTCATCAGTAATCTTCTCCGTCTTTTCTGGTTCGTCTTCCTCAAAGTCGAACTTAACCTCATACTCTTGCTTCTGCTGCTCTGTCGATTCCGTTGTGGTGGCACCAATTCCCTTATCGGGTTGATTAACCGCATCAAGAACTGGTGTGATAAGAGCTCCACCACTGGAACCTCCAGGGCCTCTCAACTGTTGTTATGTAAACTCTTTGGCAACATGCTGCAATCTAAGTTGCTTCAGAGTTTTATGATAAGCTCTCTCTTCATCCTTTGAATCATTATCTTCATCTGAACTTTCTTCTTCTTCTTCAGTCACTGGTGTCTTCCCTTTGTCTGATTGGGGACTTGGTGGTTTATCTTCAGACATTGGTGAGGATGTTTCCTCTGTTGCAGTTTCAGAGTAGTAAACCACCTCTTTAGACTTAGTAGCTTCAGAGTCGTCGTCCTCTGGAATAGGTTCTAGTTTGACATTAGGACGAGCGATCTGCGATGGGACTCTTTTCTTGAAGCTTGGATGCTTCTTTGGATACTTATGAGCGCTCCTAGTGCTTCCAGTAGTACCAGTGCTGCCTGACCTTCTAGTCTTCCAGTACTACCAGTGCTTCCAGTACTACCAGTGCTGCCTGACCTTCTAGGTTTCTTGGTATCGAAGATACGATGGAAGACTCTTGATTTCGTCATTGAGAAGGCAATCAAGTAACACTGCACCTTGCTTGCGTGTTGATGAGTCCTTAAACCTGACAACGTTCAACGTAGGCTTATATAACACAAAGTGATTATTGGGGTCATTAATTCTCATGGGACTTCCCGATTACGCCTGAGAATGTTCTGAATCAACAACTTTGTGTATCTGATAAAGGGAACTTTTAACCCAGGCTTCTTGAGATGCTGCATCATATCTTCCCATATCAGGCTTGCATAGTCAATGTGTTGTTTGTTGACCATTCCCCAGAAAGTTTGCAGGTGCGTGAGTTTAGGATGCTCATGACCGCTGTCTCTTCCAGACACATACTTAGCAATCATGATGTACAATGTCCTCCAAGGTTGAGGAATGTACTTCAAATCGACAGTGGAGTGTTTGATGATGACTCCGGCAGCTTCATCATAGCCAATGTCGACCATGAATTGCATTATGGCCTCTTCATTTGGAGTTGCCACATAATCAACAGGCTGTAATGCTGGCAGAAGAAGAATAGTACGAAGATCTGCTACCGTGACAGTGACTTCCTTGTTGTTGAGAGTTACTTTGACAGCATCTTGACCATCAATCTTTTCCATTGTATGCCAGAATTGTTGGATATAGATTTCAGGTACTGTTGCTGAGTTGGTTAGCATATTACTGTAGGGATGAACTTTGAGGATATCTACAACAATTCTGCATGATGATTTCGAGCAGGTGAAGTTCTCAAAATTGACCCTGAGATTGTTCTTTCCAATCGATTTGCTGTAACATGTTGGGAAGATATCTTCCATTGTGAGTTCGTTGGATGCATTGAGAGTTTCCATGTTGATGTCCATTTCGTGATCTGAAAGATATTGAGACAAGAGAACCAACATATCGAAAGACATTATGTTAGTCAAAAGTTGATTTTATTGTCCACTAATTGAAGTTATTATGTTCATGAATGTTAAGAGTCCAAAGTCACTTTTAGTCCAATAGTCCAAAGTTGACGTGATAAGTTACGCGAGTATGTTAATTTTGAATGTTAAAGTCCAAATTTCACTTAATCACATAACGTTTTAACTTTTTGTAGCTAATTAGTGACATTTTTTGGTTTTGTGACATTATGAGTAACTTATTATAAGTTTGTACGCGTAACATTTCAAAATAAATTTACAAATTGGCTTAGGCGTAAGCAAGTAAGCTTATGCGTAAACATGAAAACCTTAAGCGTAGACGTAAGCTTAGGCGTATGAGTAAATCTTAGGCGTAAGATTGGCTTACGCGTAGGAGTATACTCTTAGCTTAAGGGCTTACGCGTAGGCTTAGGCAAATGATTTTAAGCGTAAGGTTTACTCGTAAGAGTTGCCCTTAGGTGTAGAAATCCAAGTTTACGCATATCCTTCACAGGATATGCGTAGTCCCATTGTAGACCCTTACGTGTAAGTGTTACACGTAAGATTGCTCTTATGCGTAACATCTACGCATAAGGTGTTCCATATGCTTAAGCCAAGACACCTTATTCTGAATCTCGTACGCGTAGAAGCCTGTAATAATTTAACCATAACATTCATATTAACATGTATTCAATCACTTTCAAGATCACAAAGCTTAACAGATAACCAACCAGTTACTCGTAAACGTGATTTAGGCGTAGAAGTGTTCTTAAACCCTAACTTCAAATCTTACGTGTAAGGAATCCAACCATGGAAAATCATCCATACAATTACTGCACTATCTTAGAAGCTAAAGAAACAAGTTCTAACCAATTTTAACATCAAACATACACAGAATTAAAAGTACCCATTTATACGCACTTATAACCCCTAAAAGCTTAATTTTTCAATTTTGATGTTACTGGGGGTGATTTAATGGTGTATATGATCAATTAACCATGTTTAGAGTTTAATGATAGAAATAGTTATAATACTTGTTTCTGGGTGAAACAACCAAACGAAGAAACGCCCAAATCCTAACGAAGAAACGCCCAAATCCTAACATAAACCATAGAATTCGTAAATCAAATAAACAAGTTTCTGGGTGAAGTTTGATGATAGAAATAGTTATAATACTTGTTTTTAAACACTTTGATACTTTCTATTTCATCAACAACTAACTTTTTCAAACCATTGATCATACGCGTATGCGTAGAATATAAAAACACCCATAAGTGAAAATCAAACCGTTGGATTTGTGTAAGATTCAAAACCTATGTTTGTAATCACAATGAGAAACTTTTCCAACTTACAGTTTTCAAATTTGAAGCACGGATTTGTTGTTTGAATCTTAGGCGTGGATATGAGTAGGTTGAGAAGTAAATAAGAGTAATAAATGTTTTTAAATTGTTAGGTGAAGGTTATTAAAAGTAACTTTTCAAAATTTTCAAGTTTGGTCCCTCCACCATAACAATTTTCAACCAAGACCCATAACTTCCACTTCGGTTTAGCAAAAACAACATTGTTTTTGGAAAGAAATATGACGACACTCCCCCTCGACTTTAGAAATAATAAAATTTAAAAAATTTTGAGTCCGAGGAGAGTGTTAAACCAGAAACGTATCCACCAGTTTAGAAGAAACAACATTTAATGGTAACATGCAAGTACAAGGTTTTATGAGACTGAAAAATATTTACATTCTCCCCCTCAACACGTGTTCGGGAAAAGTAATGAAAGATTTAATGGAAAAAATTGTTGACGGAAGATTTGTACTTGCCATGTTTGAAAGAATAAGAGAGAAGAATATTTTTGAATTTTATCAGATTTTATATTTTTATATTTTTGTTTTTGAAAAATTTATTTACAAAAGAGGTTTTGGTGTTTGACTATTTTTAAGAATGTGTTAAAAGTTCGTCCAGTTCTTATGGAGTTAAACACCTCATACCAATCCGGTCGATCAAATCAGTAAACCTAGCAGGAGCCAAGGCTTTGGTGAGAAGATCCGCCAGTTGGTGTTCAGTACCTATAAAATATAATTCAACGGTACCCTTTTCCACATGCTCCTTTATGAAATGATATCGAAGATCGATATGCTTTGACTTCAAATGTTGAACAGTGTTGCACGAGATCGCAATAGCACTTCGATTGTCACAGTACACCGGGATCCTGTCAAATACGTAACCATAGTCTTTGAGTTGTGTTCTCATCCAAATGACTTGAGCACAACACGCAGACAAGGCTACATATTCTGCTTCAGTTGAGGACAGCGATGTAAAATCTTGTTTCTTCGATTGCCATGACACCATTTTATCACCAAGAAATTGCAAACCACCTGAAGTACTTTTCCGAGAATCTAAGCAGCCTGCATGATCAGCGTCTGAAAAAGCTATTAGTTTAAAACCAGAATCCTTCGGATACTAGATCCCCAAATTAATGGTTCCCTTTATGTATCGGAGGATTCTTTTAGCCTCACTGAGGTGTTTCTCAGTTGGTCGTGACTGATAACGGGAGCAAAGATATACAGAAAATACAATATTAGATCTACTGGCTGTTAGATACATGAGAGACCCAATAATACTTCGGTATTTGGTAGGGTCAACCAATTTCCCATGTAAATCAGCGTCCAGTTTGTTGGTGTGTGCCATAGGTGTGGCATAGGTATCACAGCTTTGCATTCCATGTTTGTTTAAAATTTCAAGAGCCTATTTGGACTGACTTAGGAAAATACCACGGGGTGATTGATGAACTTGTAGTCCTAAGAAGAACGTAAGTTCACCCATCATTGACATTTCAAAATTTGTTTTCATCAGTTTTGAAAAACGTTTGAGTACTTTTTGTGGGTATACCCAAAAATGATGTCATCCACATAAATTTGAACGATTAAAATGTGTGCCCCGTGATATTGGATAAACAGTGTTGGGTCGACCGATCCTTTGACAAAATTATGTGATAGGAGAAAGGATGAAAACTCATCATACCACGCCCGAGGGGCTTGTTTGAGACCGTAGAGAGCCTTGTTCAGTTTGTAGACGTGATTATGGAACTCTGGATCAACAAATCCTTCTGGCTGACAAACATATACCGTTTCATTCAGTTTACCATTCAGAAAAGTGGTTTTAACATCCATCTGATAGACCGTGATGTTCATGTGAGCCGCGAATGCCAGAAAAATCCCTACAACCTCAAGTCTAGCTACCGGTACTAATGATTCTTCGAAGTCAATCCCCTCTTTCTGTCTATAACCTTTAGCCACCAGACGTGACTTATTTCTGATAACTGTACCCTCAGCATCTAACTTGTTTTTCCAAATCCATTTTAGACCAATGACATAGACCCATGTTGGTCTTTGAACCAATTCCCATACTTCAAGACATTTAAACTAATTCAGTTCTTCCTGCATGGATTCAATCCAGTTGTATTTGGTCATTGCAGTGTTCATCGTCAGTCTGAAGGCGTTGTCTAGTTACGACTGGTTGATTCGGGTTTCCAATAATGTTAACAAGAGGATGGTCTTTAGTCCAACGATGTGTGGAGGGTTGATGTTGATATACATTATGCAGATTAGGTGGATTCAGATGGCTGGTAGAAGATTTCGCAACATCTGAAGATGCAGTTTCAGTAGCAAAAGGGTTGAAGAATGCATTTCCATCATAATCCGCGAGTGCAGGTGCATCTTGATTCAGAAGATCATCAGCTGGATCAGCTTCATTGGATGCGGTTTGTTCGGATGTTGTTGTAGAATCAATTAGAGGTGCTTCAGCAACTGTTGTTGTTGTTTCAGGTGTATCAGGGATTGGATTATTATCAGGTTGAGCAGCGGAAACATTTGATACATCTGGAGCACGTTGGTCAATATCATCACGAAACAGAGGAGCAAATAATGTTTCCATTTTACGATGAGTAAGCTGTAAGCTTGGTTCAGCTGATGATGGGGTTTGGGGGAAGTTTAGACGGTTATGTCCGGGTTCCAAGCTGTTTTGCTCAAAAGCCATTTCTGTAAGCTCATCAAAATTAGCATGAATCGTTTCCATAATCTCCCTTGTACGATGATTCCAGATTCCGTATCCCTTTGAGTTTTCACAGTATCCAACGAAGACTCCAATTTCAGCTTTAGCCTTGAGCTTTCCAAAGTCATCACGATCATTATTCGGGTAACAGAGAGCACCAAATACATGAAAGTGTTTTAGATTCGGTTTGCGGTTATAGATAAGCTCATAAGGTGTTTTGTTGTGGCGTTTGGTTATCATAGAACGGTTCTGAGTGTAGCATGCAGTTGACACAGCTTCTGGCCATAAGTAATCTGGAAGTTTTGCATTGATTAACATCGTTCTGGCAGCTTCCACTAACGTATGGTTTCGTCTTTCAACAAATCCATTTTGTTCTGGTATCTGTGCAATTGATGTTTGATGCTCAATTCCCATTTTCTCATAGTATTCTCAAAGAGTTTGATTTACAAATTCAGTTCCTCTATCTATTCTGATTTGTCTGATTGTGTTTCGGAGCTGAACTTGAATTTTCATAACAAAGGTGATGATCATCTGTGGAGCTTGATCTTTACTTTGAAGAAAATAAACCCAAGTACATCTTGAGTAGTTATCAACAATTACTATAATGTAGCGTTTTCCATTAATCGTCTGCACACGCATCGGGCCACATAAATCCATGTGAAGATGATGAAGCAGATGCTGAGAGCTGTGTTCCACCTTTGAGGAAAAATGAGCATGAGTGCTTTTCCCTTGTTCACAAGCTGAGCATAGATGATCTTTAAAATACCGAAACCTTGGAAGACTTTCAACTAGTTTGTATCGTGCAAGATTGGTTATGGTTTGAAAGTTCAGGTGTGAAAGTCGTTGGTGCCATAGCCAAGATTTTGTAGATGTTGCCTTAGAAAGTAGACAAATGGGAGATGAAGCAATTATGTCTTGCATTGAGATTGTGTAAAGGCTTGATGTGCGGGTTCTAGACATGAGATCGTTTCCTTGTAGATAGCAAATGAAACAAGTTTTCTCCCTAAAAGCAACTTCTAAATCACCATCACAAAATTGACTGACTGAAAAGAGATTGTGACCGAGACCTTCCACATAATAAACCCTGCTAATTTCGATGTTCCCATTGATGTAATCTCCGTAGCCCATGATAGCTGCGAAGTGATCATTCCCGAACCTGACAGTACCGATGAACTTTGAGACAAAGTTTGATAACAGTTTGAGATTGTCTGTCATGTGTCGGGAACATCCGCTATCAACAATCCAAAGGATGATCTGTATCACATGTATTACACACAGACAACACAGGTGGAATAGAAGTAGAGGTGGAACCCGAAGAGTTAGAGGGTTCCATTACAGTTACAGTTGAAACACACATGTTAATGATTTTAGGAATCCATTTAAATCCAGGTGTATTTTGTAACCATCTCTGCCAAGTCCAACTAGTTTTTGCTTTGGTCTTAGTGAATGCACTAGGTGATATTTTCTTCCTAGGAGGTGAAGTGGGTTCTATAGGTACATCAATGATTGTAGCGTAAACAATAGAGGGCGGTTTACCTAGCACAGACTTAGAAGCATTAGTGGGCCTAGAGGTATTCCGTTTTCTATTATTCCGCTTACAAGATAAGATAGATTTAGCAACACATTTATCATGACAAACAGAAAACATGCTTTTACGACAACCAACACAAGATGCTTCAAACATAACATTCAAAGTACTTAAAGGTTCAGCATTCGTTACATCACTTTTTCTATTACATTTTTCTAACGCAATGTCTAAAGTAGGTGCAACATGAGTTGTATTCAAAGTCCTAAGGTGTTCTTCTACTTCAGAGGTCTTTATTGTTCTTCTCTTACGTTGCAACTTCCTATTCTTCCTGTTTTTGCTCTTAAGCTGTGAAGTGCTAACATTGGGAAAAGAGGCAACTATTCCTGTATCATTGGAAGGAAGCACATTAGTATCTTGTAGTTTGTCATTAGGCGTTCTAGTGTCAATTTTAAACATTCCAGGTGCAAAGACATTCATGTTACTAGACTTATCTTGTTCATACTTCCCTAACTGTGCTTTTAACTCAACAATAGTGTGCAACAATTCTTGATTTTTGTAACATATTGGATTTCACAAACACATCAAACCATGATCAAACTAGGCGTATACTTTGAGGTTTTTAGAGAGAGAAAGTTTAGAGGTTTGGGAACTTAGTAAGAGAAAGTAAAAGTATTATTATGAGCTCCAACCCTCTACCTTTGGAGGTAGAGGGTATTTATAGTATCTTACATAAACGCCACCTACGGGCTGTGGATCAGGCATAAAGTGGGTAAAGACCCGTCCGTCCTCCACGGTGTTACTTAACTAAATACTATCTAACATAAAATAACTACGACTACGAGCTTTCTAACGATTACATATACTTGAGGTGACCGACACTTTAATAACTGGATTTACTAAATCCTAACAATCTCCCCCTAAGGGAGGTTACCTCAAATTACATTGAATATAAACAGATATTACATTAAGATTGTTCTTGGATTCTTGTTAATGTTCTTTGCTCTGTAGCCCGTAGTCATTGATTCTTCATTTTTGCATGTTTGGTTAATCCAAGTGGAGGTCTTTAACTGATCCACGTGATAATGAGTTTTGAACCAGCATTGAGATCATCAGATAACATAAATCTCTGACTCTTCCTTTGTAGTTGATAACGCTACACGCGTCGTTCGGGGTCAAGGAAACTTCCTTTTCTTCGAGCAAGTTTTATAACACCCTAGGCAGTGAACCTAATCGTTGTAGTGTAGTAATTAGGGTAAGCCACGGGTATTGATATCGTTCTCTAGGGGAATAGGAATGCTAGTAAGAAGTTACTACGCTAAGGTTGAGGTTGAGGAAGATTATTTTTTATCTTTTTATGTTCATTTTTTTAGAAAATGAAAAGGTACGAATCTCGGGTATTGGATTTGGGGGGGTTGGTATTGCTACCGATTACTCTACTATTATCTAATTATCTAAGCTAAGGTTGTGATAGTCTATGTCTAATTGATGTGTACTCGTATGATAGTTTAAAGATGTGTTTACTTAGGTTTTACTACTCCTTAATTATCTCCTATTGATGGTTGATTTGTCACGTCCTTATTCCTAGTTGCGTTGTGATTCTAAGGCTATAGGGCGTGCTTGTTTCCCTAACTCTTTGAAATTACCAAAGGGTCTTGTTTACAAATCCTCTAGTGATTTATAGACGCCTACTCTACGGTTGTCCTTGAATACTTTATCCTACAATTACCTAGATAATTATATTCTAAAGTTCACAAAGAAATTTCAAGCATTAAGTACACAACGAATAATCTAGCGCACTCTAGATCATTAGTCAACTAAGATAAGTATCAACCAATCAATATTCAATAATTAAGTTTCATATTCCCTAAGCAAACACACAAATAAATTAGCCGGACATGGAGAACATGCAAGCATACACACAAATAATCAAAGACATAATTAAATTAATGAAGTAAATACTTATCTTGATGTATAATAGGGTTTAGAACCCTAAAATACTGCACAAGAAAGCCTTGGTTCGGTTTTAGGTTTTTACTCCAAAAGACTACCCTCAAAAACTGAAAAATTCGGATTCTATATATAAGATTACATCTGCGACGGCGTCACCTTATGTTTCGTGACGCCGTCGTGTCGCCGTCATTAGGGTTTCGTCTTGGCCACGTAAACCTTTCGACGGCGTCACCTTATGACTGTGACGCCGTCCCCTTCAGCTCTGACGCCGTCTTGGCTGCATCTAGGCCGTCTGAGTAACGACGGCCTACTTCTTTAGAACCTGACGTCGTCCCTTGAAAACATGCAATTTTGCCTCTGAGCCGTCGCAAAATGCCTTACCGACGGCGTCGCAGATATGCAGTGACGCCGTCGCCTTATGTTTCAGCAGCTTTGAGTGTCTCGATTTTGACTTTGGCCATTTTCTTCGTATATTCGCGCCTTTTCGTCCAAATAAGCATCATTCCAGCATTTTGCCTTCAAGAGACCTAAAAAGTGAAAAGGAACGATATTAAGCAATAACGGATACAGAAGTGATCGAATAAGGGCTTAAATGACCCCTTAAAAAGGTACCTTTTAAAACCTTATCAAATATCCCTACACTTGGTATTTGCTTGTCCTCAAGCAAATGTGCTTTTAGCCAATTAATTTATAAGTTAGGGCTCATGAAGCATCCATTCAAAACGGTCCACAACACATATAAGCCCCGCAAAAGTCATAACAAGCACGGAAATTACATACTAGCACCTCACATGGGGTGTTTGGATACTCACATCTCTCTCGGGTGTATATATGAAATATAACAAATCGGAAATGGAAGATAAACACTCATTAACCGGTCCTAGTACATAGATTACCATAGGCTTGAGAATAGATCAAACCTCCATCGCTTTGGCGTAAGCACCTAGGAAAGACTATCAAAGAGGTCTTTAAAGGGTTGTAACGTTAGGCTTACGGTAGGGAAATAAGGGTTTGGTGGGATAGGCTATATAGTGGTGGATAGTCAAAAATCTCTATGTTGCAAGTATACGAAGAATGGCGTTGCTAAGCCAAGACTCGACACTCTAAAACTCTAGGCAACGAAAATAAACAAACATAATTTAAAAGATAGATGTAGGATGGTAGCCCGTATGTTTTTTTTTTTTTTTTTTTTTTTTTTTTTTTTTTTTTTTTTTTTTTGCATACACTTTTACTCTACCATCCTCTACGGTACATCAAAATGATAGGGATTTATAGACACATCCCTACACTTGAGTTTTTATTACTCTAACACTAATTTGACCCGAATTGAAAAGATCAAAACACTTGGAGTACATTATTATGCAAACAAAGGGAATTTGAGTTTAACGTTCTCTTTCCTATGTTTCATAAACTTTAACTTTTCCCATGAATCCCAATCATCCCAAAACTGTATACAAAGGATATGACTCGACTTAGCAACTCATGCAAGCAACCAGATAATTGAACTAAGGGTTTTGGGTGATAACATAAATTTGCACTAAAAGTGAGTGCAATAAAGGTAGGCTAAGGCGATTTGGGTGTATATTTGGGGGTGGGGTGTAAACAATGCTCTTCATTGATATCCCGGAAAAACCGAAACATCACGAGAACCGCGAAAAGGATAGGCTCTGAGGGGTTAACTAGGGGTATCGTGTACTAAAGATGAGTACAACGCAAAGGGTGTGGGGGAATTACTCAACCGATATGGAAGAAGTAATTATATTACAGGTATCAAACAAGGGTTTATCCTAATGCCTCTTATCATTTAGTTATTCCTAACTACACAAGTGTAGCCTCACTTGCGATCTCGGAATGCATCACAAAACAAGTTCTAGAATCTAATATACTACCGGTTCACACTCTAAGCATTGAAGATGAATGATTTAATTCCTACTAATCTAAGGGCGATCCTCACATTTTGGGTGGAATTTAGGTGGTAAGGGTTTTTGTGCTAGTCATGCAACTTCCTATCCATGAGACGCTTTTGTTAAGACTAATGGCCCACTCTTATACGTCATGAAAAAATTTTAAATTTGGCTAAAATTACCCTAACCTACATTTTCTCATGGTTTATTACACAAATACACTTGGACAAAGCAAATAGTCAAGGATAAGCATAGTTTCAAAGTTCCCGTTTTATTTTCCCTCCCTACACTTAAACTGAACATTGTCCCCAATGTTCCCCGAAAGTATCAAAGTTATGATAATAGAAGGTAATAAAAAACGAAAGAAACTAATACTCCCCTGATTAGCTCGGTAGGATCCGTAAAAAGTGGTGGTTAAATCTTTTCCAAGAAGAGTTTTTGCGTGAAAGGCTCCTTCTTAACTTGTGTAACTTCTTCTTGACAAACTAAACCTGCACACTAGAAGAAAACAAACGAAACCTTCGTGTAAAATTGGCGGTAATAATATACATAAGACTCGATTTAAACTAGGATATAATGCTTGTGGAATGGATGTTTACAGAATTTGTTTTGAAAGTTAAGATCTGGAAAATTCCAAAATTTTACAAGTAGCTCAGAAAACGAGAAAAAGTAAGCTGATGTTTTTATTCCTTCCTGACGCCGTCAGGTTGCAATCCTGACGCCGTCAGGTTATCCTGACAAAAACTGGTCTGCGATTTTCTGGAAAAAATTCTGGAAAATTTACATCTTTAGAATCTGGAAAAATTTCTGCAAAAACATCCATTATGACTCGATACAAGCATTTGACTCGAACAAACAAACATATATATCTTTTAATTAATTGTTATTCTCATGTTCACGTTTCTTATGAAAACGTGTGTAATCCTCCCTACACTTATCCTTTATGTAAAATACCTTTATATGTAATTAAGACGAGGTTAAAAACAAAATAAAGCATTTTTACAAATTTAAACATGAGGACAAACAATTAATAAAAGATATATGACACTAACAAGCAAAAAATTAAGCATGGGTTGCCTCCCACGAAGCGCTTTTCTTTATTTAAGAGTCTTGTAGCTAGACTCGTAGTCCTACTCCTACGTTTCCTCACATTTCCTCACGTGCTCATACTTGAGCCATTCCAACGCTCTTTCATTCTTTTTGTAATCATCTCCTAATTCAAGGCATTTTTTGTAATATCGCTTAGTTTTCTCATATGGGTACCTAAGCCCATTCTGCCTATCCTTTTCACTAAGCAATGAAATAGGGGTCATTCTAATACAAACCTCAATGTCCTTATGTTTAAACCTAGGATGAGTACGTGGCATTTGGTAGACGAAATCTTCAACTTCATCGGAGAATGTAATTAGACCATCAATCATCCGTTCATTCAACTTAGTCAATTTTTTGAAAGGTTTTCCAAAAATTACTTGAGTGAGGTCCTTATCAATAAATTCTCCTAAGTCTTCTAAGACCATGAACTCTACCAAATAAGCAAAACTTCCGACAAACACGTGCAAATAAATGACTGCTTCAACAACATTGTTCCCTTGATAAGTTAACTCATTGACCTTGATTTTGTTGTATAGGTCCCTTGAGATTAAGTTTAAAGGTAAGAATGAATTCAAATAAGCATCGAACCCTTCTAGTCCTATTTTGCAAGGGAATTGCATATTAAAGGGGCCATCTTTCTCAATCCTACACCTAGGGTCAAAACATTGGGATGGGTCTTCCTTAATTTCAGAACTAGCTTCATTAATGACCTCCCTGCCATCAAGTGCTTCATCATAATTAAATTCCTCATCAGAATCTGAGTAATAGAAAGGACTTTGTTGTTGCCAATTTATCTCATTATGCTCTAGGTGATTACCAAAATGGTGAGTGGGTGAAGGGTTTTGTGGGATTGCGTTCTCAATCTCGGGATTGGGAACGGGTAGAGTAAAGAACCTTCGATGGAAAATACGGATCATGGTTAATGATGGTTTTTTTTTTTTTTTTTTTTTTTTACGAACGAGGGTCACGAAGAAGGGGGATAGATTAAGAGAAAGCTAAAAAATATGAGAAAAATTTACTTGATAGGAATCAAGCAAAGAAACCTAAACGAGGTGGACTACTAACTAGCTATTCTATTCCCCGGCAGCGGCGCCAAAAACTTGATAACGCTACACGCGTCGTTCGGGGTCAAGGAAACTTCCTTTTCTTCGAGCAAGTTTTATAACACCCTAGGCAGTGAACCTAATCGTTGTAGTGTAGTAATTAGGGTAAGCCACGGGTATTGATATCGTTCTCTAGGGGAATAGGAATGCTAGTAAGAAGTTACTACGCTAAGGTTGAGGTTGAGGAAGATTATTTTTTATCTTTTTATGTTTTTTTTTTAGAAAATGAAAAGGTACGAATCTCGGGTATTGGATTTGGGGGGGTTGGTATTGCTACCGATTACTCTACTATTATCTAATTATCTAAGCTAAGGTTGTGATAGTCTATGTCTAATTGATGTGTACTCGTATGATAGTTTAAAGATGTGTTTACTTAGGTTTTACTACTCCTTAATTATCTCCTATTGATGGTTGATTTGTCACGTCCTTATTCCTAGTTGCGTTGTGATTCTAAGGCTATAGGGCGTGCTTGTTTCCCTAACTCTTTGAAATTACCAAAGGGTCTTGTTTACAAATCCTCTAGTGATTTATAGACGCCTACTCTACGGTTGTCCTTGAATACTTTATCCTACAATTACCTAGATAATTATATTCTAAAGTTCACAAAGAAATTTCAAGCATTAAGTACACAACGAATAATCTAGCGCACTCTAGATCATTAGTCAACTAAGATAAGTATCAACCAATCAATATTCAATAATTAAGTTTCATATTCCCTAAGCAAACACACAAATAAATTAGCCGGACATGGAGAACATGCAAGCATACACACAAATAATCAAAGACATAATTAAATTAATGAAGTAAATACTTATCTTGATGTATAATAGGGTTTAGAACCCTAAAATACTGCACAAGAAAGCCTTGGTTCGGTTTTAGGTTTTTACTCCAAAAGACTACCCTCAAAAACTGAAAAATTCGGATTCTATATATAAGATTACATCTGCGACGGCGTCACCTTATGTTTCGTGACGCCGTCGTGTCGCCGTCATTAGGGTTTCGTCTTGGCCACGTAAACCTTTCGACGGCGTCACCTTATGACTGTGACGCCGTCCCCTTCAGCTCTGACGCCGTCTTGGCTGCATCTAGGCCGTCTGAGTAACGACGGCCTACTTCTTTAGAACCTGACGTCGTCCCTTGAAAACATGCAATTTTGCCTCTGAGCCATCGCAAAATGCCTTACCGACGGCGTCGCAGATATGCAGTGACGCCGTCGCCTTATGTTTCAGCAGCTTTGAGTGTCTCGATTTTGACTTTGGCCATTTTCTTCGTATATTCGCGCCTTTTCGTCCAAATAAGCATCATTCCAGCATTTTGCCTTCAAGAGACCTAAAAAGTGAAAAGGAACGATATTAAGCAATAACGGATACAGAAGTGATCGAATAAGGGCTTAAATGACCCCTTAAAAAGGTACCTTTTAAAACCTTATCAGTAGTGTTGACATTATGTGATGTTGTGACATTTGGACCGACATGCTCACATTCTGGATCATGATTTCTTCTCGTCAGAGTAGCGGAAGCTTTAGATGATTCATGATATTTGCAGCAGCGTAGCAGAAGCATGGAGTGAGAATATCAGAGTCATTGATGCACTAATCATGAATTGTTTGGAAATGAATGTGTTCTGTGAGCATACAGCTATGGATTGACCTCTCTATTCTGATCAGCTGCAAACGTTGGGTGTACGTGCATACAACAGTTAGCAATAAAGCGCACGAGAGTGTCTTTGATCACTTTTGTTGAATTGAGGTACACGGCCTACGGTTCCCCGTTGATCAGTACAAGTACTGCCTGTGATCAGGTATAATTTCGAAGAACCTCCTTGACAGGGTTTCGCAGCTGCTCTAGCTGTTCTCAACCAGGAACGTCTCAAAGAAGACAACACGAAGTGAGTGAACCAGCGAATTTGAGATTCACTGATTGATGAAAAGAGATTTGAAAAACAATCGTGTACTGCTTAATAGAGTGTTTTTTGCAATACAATGAAGGTTTTAAGGAAAATCAATTGTCAATCATAAACACCTTTTATTTTGAAATATTAATACACAGTCGATGTGCTAGAGAAAAGAATTTTAAGCACAATGACCGGTTTTTCAAAGGTATCCGTCAATCCATAACCTGAACCAGGATTGATTCATAAATTTGAATCGCCCCATTGTTTCTGTTCATTTGTCACATGGTTGATCTATTGGATAGATCTCACATGCCACCTACCAAGAGCTTGTTTGATGTTGGCTCTAGAAGGCTTTCCATCTTCATCGTAAATATGTTTGCATATCACTCAGATGTTCTGGCAGTACCACAAGGATAATGCGTAGGACTCTAAGAATATAATCTCTCTTTCCACATTGTGTGAAACAGAGAGTCTTCATTGACAGTGTCCTAATGAGATTTATTTGATGGTCTCGTGGCTCTAGACTCAATTGTGCACATTTGGTTCCTATGCCGGAGACTAGGGAGAGGGTCTCCTTCTTCAATATCAACAAACTCTAAGAGAAAGTCGATAGATTATGTAGGTTCCCCGTGAGAATGAAACAAGTCCTTTTAAGAGGAACTTGAGTGGCTTGGGAAGTTGTAGTGCAGTGCGTCATTGGGTTCATGACGTCTTTTCTGCAATACCGATGTTACCTTGGTAACCACCAGTAGCATATGAATTGAACCCGGTTTCTGCCCTAAGGTTGAATTATTGGAGGGCTATTTTTTCACCCTTTTCACATTTAATTCTTTTTCATTCTTCAACCCCTTCAGTGCTTACTGAGACTTCATAACTAGAACCTTGTTGGGTTTATTCTAGTTCTAGCTCTATCTCAGTCCGCACTATTCCCATTTCTCACTTTTCTCCTTTTTTCATCATACCTAAGGAATTCTACACTATCTAGTGGATTGTCCCTGGGTAGATCCCTCAGGCTCTGGCGGGATCGTGGGAACGAATACCTAACCTAACCATCCTTATATCATCATACATAAAGTAAATTTGGTCGGTCTATTTGGTATTGTTCATCTGCCATTGGAACCAATTGAAAACCATTTGAAAATCAATCCAGATACTTGTGATATATTGTCAAAGTATTTTGTACCTGAATTGTTTTTGATATTATAGAAAAAGAGCTCCCCCTCAACATGTGCATCGTGTATTTGAAAGTGTTTTGCACATATTAGGGAAAACCTGCACATTGAAACAAATCAATTACGTTTCAATCCTTTTTGGTTTGAAATAGATGCTCCCCCTCAACATGTGCATGGAAAATTTGAAATCGTTTGGCACATGTGGGGAGGAGAGCTTGTAGGTCACTATAAAACCATTTATCGAATTATCAGTTTAAATCCAATTTAAATCACAAATTCTCCCCCGATCACAATTTTCAAATCATTTGAGATTTGTGATCTCTGTAGATTTAAATTGATTTTGAAAGCTTTTGAGGAGAATTGTGACTTGCTTATGAAAACATTTAACCGATAAGGATCAAATCTGAGACTTTAAACTCCAAAGATTAAACATGCTTAAATATCTTTTGAAAACATGACATAAACCTTGGACTGAACCAATTGTATGACAAATAACCTTTTTATTTAAATGAAATCATTCTCCCCCTCAATCAATGACATAAGTTGTTGATTGAGAGATAGAGATTTTGACAAATGTCAAGTTCAGATGATTTTCAAAGATTGAGACCGAGTTATTTTTATTAGTTTTCATTAAGATAACAAATATTTTTCAGAAGAATATATAGAAGGAAAAATATTTGTGAGAGAAACATTTGTCTTTTTAAGTGACAAACATTTGTTTTAAGAATCAGAGCATGAGATTTGAAAAATATGAAAAAGCATGGCTCTGTTCTTTCTTTAAAAAACGGGTTATAGACTGAAATGACTATAAGCCTTTGTTTTACATTCTCTCAATATATATACATATATATATATATATATATATATATATATTTAAAGTGATTTATGTACATTCGAACAACATCTAAAGACCCGTGTCACTCTTTGAATGACAGCACAAAGACCGTAGATATTATCGAATCAAGAAAAACATGACAAAATGGCAATATTTTTGAAATTTTTTCGAGTTTTTCAAATTTTTTATGGATTTTTGAAAGTTTTATATTTTTATATTTACTTTTTGTTGGTTTTGTAATTTTGTATTTTGCTTTTTGAAAAAATATTTACAAGAGATGGATAAAGAAAAACTTTTACTCCTCGTCTTCCTCTTGAAGACGTTTGAGTGTGTCCGGTTGTAGACTCTTTAGACCAAGTCTTGGGAGGATAAACTCAAAACGTTCTCTAGGAAGAGCTTTGGTGAAGATGTCTGCTAACTGGTATTCAGTCCTAACAAAATAAAGTTCCACCACACCGTTCTCCACTTGCTCCCTGATGAAATGATGTCGAATGTCAATATGCTTTGCTCTTGAATGTTGAACATTGTTGCATGAGAGAGCAATGGCACTTTTGTTATCACAATATAGAGGAATTTTGTTGAATTCAAAGCCGTAGTCAGATAATTGGGATCTCGTCCATAGGATTTGAGCACAACAAGATGACATGGCTGTGTATTCAGCCTCTGTAGAGGATATAGAAGTACTCATTTGTTTCTTTGAAGACCAGCTCACGAGCTTATCACCCAAAAACTGAGCACCTCCTGAAGTGCTTCGACGTGTATCTTGACATCCTGCATGATCAGCATCTACATAGGCTGTTAGTGACATACCGGTGTCCTTCGGGTACCAAAGTCCCATATTGATGGTTCTTTGGAGATACCTAAAGACCCGTTTAACCGCTTCAAGGTGCTTTTTGGTAGGCTTAGCCTGGTATCTAGCACACATGCATACAGCGAACAGAATATCAGGTCTACTGGCTGTGAGGTACATCAGGGATCCAATCATACTACGATATTTCGTTTGATCTACCATGATTCTTGAGTGGTCCTCATCCAGTTTAGTCCGCTCTATTATGGGAGTGTCAACAGAGTCACAAGAATCAAATCCAAATTTCTTTAAAATCTCATTAGCATATTTAGATTGATTTATAAAAATGCCTCTGGGACTTTGTGAAATTTGTAATCCCAAGAAAAATGACATTTTTCCCGTCATTGACATTTGAAATTTTGAGCCCATCTCCTTAGGAAAATGGTCACATTCATTGGGGTCAGTCGAGGCAAAAATAATATCATCAACATAAATTTGAACGTGAATTAAATGTTTGCCTGACTTTCTGGTGAACAATGTCGGATCAACTGCTCCTTTGCTGAATCCAGTAGATACAAGAAACTTTGATAGCGTATCATACCATGCCCTTGGAGCTTGCTTCAAACCATAAAGAGCCTTCTTCAAGCGATAGACATGAGTAGGATGCTCTGAATTCACAAAACCTAAAGGTTGGCTGACGTATACGACTTCCTTAAGATCTCCGTTAAGAAAAGCCGTCTTTACATCCATTTGATAGACTACCTTGTTCTTACTTGCAGAATTAGCCAAGAAGATTCTGATTGCCTTGATGCGTGCAACTGGAGCAAATGATTCCTCAAAGTCAATACCCTCCTCTTGACGGAATCCTTTTGCAACCAATCGAGCCTCGTTCTTTAATACATCACCATGCTCATCAAGTTTTACTTTGAAGATCAACTTTAGAGCAATGATCATAGCACAGTCAGGAGCAGGTGCTAATTCCCACACATCTAGTCGATCAAACTCATGAATTTCTTCTTGCATGGCATTAAACCAGCTGTCTTCATTCATGGCAGTTTTAACGTCTTTTGGTTCGATCTTGGACAGTACGGAGTTGAAGAAGCACCATAAGGCATCAGTCGAAAGTTGTTTACGAGTGGATACAGGACGAGAGGGGTTTCCAATGATGTTGTCCAATGGATGGTCATGTGACCATTTTCTAAGGTGTTCATGTGGTTGTTGTTGAGGAACTGAAGTAGCAGAGTCGTTTTCTCCTGATGAAGATGGTTCTGATGATGGTTCAGGAGCAAATATGTTCTCAAAGGGAGCATCTTCAGGAGTAGCAAAGGGGTTTTCTCCATCATAAGTGCCAGAAACAATTCCATGATGTACACTTGATGATTGAGGAATTGATGATGAGACAGAGAGATCAGTAGAAGGCGCTTCTTGACTTAATGACATAGAAACTGAAGGGTTATCTTCATTGACAGGGATAGGAGCAGCCTATGTTGATGGATTTGACAGATCATTAGCAATTGGCTCATAGTGTTCATCAAACATTGGATCAAACAATTTCTTCAAATAATCTTCTAAAGGAGGTACATAAGGAGTTGCTGGTAAGAGATTTTGTACAAGAGAAGAACTGATGAGTGTCTAAATACTCATCATTTTTGTACAATCTAAACTGCAGAATCATCTGAAAACACTCAGAAAACATCAAAATGATCAAAATATCACAAATCAGTGTTTTATGAGTTTTAAATGCAAAAATATCAAAATCAGATGAAAAATGTATCAAGTTTGCAAAATTGGCAGTTTTAGTCCCCCAAGTTTTAAAAGTTGTCAAATCTAGTCCCTGGAATTCAAAAATGTGGAATTTTATCATTCAAGGTCCCTGAAGTATTCTAAGTTGTAAAAAAATTATCCTTGAATGATTCTTTGGTTAATTGGCAAGAAAGGTCCCTAAACTTTGGAAAATTGCAAAATTAGTCCTTGGACCTTTTAAAATGGAATTTATGCAAAAAGGGTCCTTGCACTATCAATGTTTGTCATGTTTGGTCCTTGTGAGAAGTTTGGAAAAATGGCATTTTCAGTCCTTGAGTTTGGATAAATTACAAAATTGGTCCTTGTTATCTAGTTAAACCAAACGGACACCTTATAATATTAAAAGCCCAAATCCAAGTCCAAAACACCAGCTGGCCCAAATCCTTGACCCGACCCCAAGTTATTAACCCCCTCGGTCAACGCAAGTCAAACAAGAGATAAAACCGCCCAACACTGTGCATCGTCCTCACAAGCGCTGATTATCCAAAACCAGGCATGGTTTCTCCACTTTTTCAACCCCCTCTCCATACTATGTCCCCTCCACCTCCTCTAAACAACAAATATCCTTAATTGATTGAACCACATCCATTAATTGCTCAAACCTGCTTTGAAGAAATATTTGGCGCCAAAACTACAAGTGGACGGATATGATGGTTCTAGCCAATCCAATGGCTCAGATTTGGTGGGAAACAATCAGAGGACATCTAGAAGTGCAAAAAGTCTATAAAGAGGAGCTATGATGCAATGTATATGGATATCTAGTGTAATTTAAGTTTTTCATTGTCGTTTTAAGCAATTTCAAGTTTCCAGTGTATGTTTTAGCTTTCAAATACTTTCTTAAGTATTCTTAGTGTATTTTTACTCTTTATCAGTAATAAAATTCTAGTTTCAAGTTCTAATTCCAGTTATGCATTTTTAAAATTTCAAAAATCTCATGAATTATCAAAAGTTGTTGTTAGGTGTTTGTATGAACTGAGTTAGCTCACATAAGCTCCCATATAGCTTTTCTAAGCTATTAGAAACACTAAAATTCAGTTTAGAAGAAAAATAAAAAAATCACCAAAAATACAAATTAAATAGTTCAAAAATCAAAAATCACATGGAGAAGGTGTTCACAGCTGGAGCAGGGTAAATCATGGATGGCCTTGGGTTAGTAGCTTAGTGGTAAGCTAATAGGGGTGTTCATTGGTTCTGATTCTCAGTTTTGAGCTTGGAAGCTTCTGTAAGCACCTTTAATCACTTTTGCATATCATTGTTGAAGTAGCTCATTAGCTTTAATATCTGTTACTTGGTGTTATTTAGCAGTAGTTAAGTGTATTTGATCATTAAAATCAGTTTGTTGTTCCTAAAAATTTGTAGTTTATAAAATTTCCTTTTAACAGTTAAAACTGCATCTTGGTAAAATCTTAGTTTAATGTTGTTATGGATGTTGTTTAAGGCTTCATTAGTCCTAATAAATAATATTAAAAAGTTTGAAATCAGTTTCATGGTTTAAATCTTTGATTTGCTTTGTAAAAGTTCTATAACAGTCATAAAAAGTGTTGTTTGGCTCAACTAGTTCAACTGTGTTTAAGGTTGATTGAACTTGTACTTATTGTTGTCTTGAGTCACACTTGGTTATACTAACTCATACAAGTTAAGAAATTCAGTACTCATTCAAGCAAAAGTCAAAAGTGCATTTGATCTCATCTTATGAGCTCACTGTTTGATTTTTAGGATTCATGATCATGATTCTGTGTTAGGAAGTTGTTAATCTTGCTCAAGTTAGTCTTATTACACCTTAACATAACATAATCAGTGATTGTAATCAACTCAAAGTTCACTTTGGTCAACTTAGCTAGTTTTCTTAAAAAGTCAAATTTTCAACTTGGTCGTTTTTGAATAAAATAGATCTTTTTGCTGTGTGTTCATTAGTAAGATTCAGCTTATAAGCTTTTGGATTATCAAAGTTTGGTTGCTAAACAAAAATACAAAAATGCTAGTTCTCTGTTTATCAGCTTTTTAAGTGCTTATTTTACTGCTTATTTTGGATACTTGTTCTGAAAAGTGCCCTGTGCACAGTGAATGGTTCAATCTTGATAAGCTTGCATAGAGCTCATTTGTTGTTCATATCTTGTGATCTTTATTTCTTTGGAAATCCAAACTGGTCATCTTGAGGTCTCAAGACTTGTCTTTCATTTTTAAGTTTGTTTGCTAGGGCTGCAATAAGCCCTAACTTTGTCCCATTTTTTGTTTTTCACCACAAATAGCAAAGTGCTTATCTGCTTATTTCTATCTTAGCAATGTGCTTATCTGTGTGTTTTAGCTTCATTTGAGTAGCATTAGTTCACTTGTATCTATTTTAAGCTTCTGATTCAGCTGGTGACCTTGTTTGAGCTTATTTCACCAAATAAGCTCATTAAGCTTACTGTTGGGATATTAAGCTCCTTAAACAGCTTATTTGTGACTTGTAAAATTTTTGTGTTCATTAAAGTTTCATATAATCAGTAGTAAAGTAGTTTTCAAAAAGAAAATCCAGAAAAAGATCAATTAAAAATCAGTGATAGTGTTTATTTAATATTTCTTAGCTTTTTGATTTTTCTTTTCATCTTATTAATAAGCAAATCTTGTTTTTCTATTTTTCTTAGTTTTCTGTCATCATATAGTATTTTTAGAAAAAGTTTCATATTTTTCTCTATCTTTTTAGTATTTATTATAATTCTAAATAGTTAAAAGTAGTAATTAATTAGTAATAAATAATCAAAAAGCATAAAAAATATATTTTCAGTTTTAAAATTAGTTTTATTATATTTTAGATTTTTCCAAGTTAAAATTTTATTTTTCCAGGTTTATTTTATATTTTCTAGTATTTAAGTGTATTTTAAATAATAATTAATTAGTAATAATTAAATAAAAAGTGTGAAAAATATATTTTTAATTTTAAAATTAGTTTTATAGTATTTTAGATTTTTCTGAATCATAAGTTTATTTTTCTAGCCTTATTTTGTATTTTCTTCTATTTTAGAGTATTTATTAAATAGTTAAAATAGTTTTTAATTAATAATAATTAAATAAATAGTTATAAAAATAATTTTCTTTTTCTATAAATTTTCTTTTATTTTTAGGATTCCAAAAATGTTATTTTCATATTTTTAGGTCTTTTATTTCTCAGATTTCACTTTTTATTTTGTACGTATACGTAGTTTTTTAAACGTACGTATTTACGTTTCTTTTATCTGATTGTTGTGTTTTCCAGTTCTGTATCCTATTCCATTCCAATCAATCAGTAGTGTAATATTTCTAATCAAAACCTTTACAGATCACTATCCTTAGTGATCACTCCATCATCTGAATCAGTTTTACACACCATTGAGTCTCCGTGGGACTAAACGACCCGGGAATTCACTATATTCTCCAGGACTTCATTGTATTTGTGTTTTAAGTAGTTTTAAGCTTCTTACGGTTAGCCATTCACAAGTGGCTAGCTTGTGTGAGGTAGCTTGACTGTTTAGCACGGATCAAGAACTAATGGGACTACTTGATGAAGGTTGTGATACGGGTCTAGAACTTGATTGTCCTGGAGCCATTTGCCCGGATAGCTCATCGAACGTGACATGAATAGTTTCCATGATATCTCGAGTTCTTTTGTTGTAGATTCGGTAACCCTTCTTGTTTGATGCATAACCAACAAAAACTCCAATGTCCGCTTTAGCTCTTAATTTACCTAAATCTTGAGCGTCATTTGTTGGATAGCACAAAGCACCAAACATACGAAAGTAGGAGAGATCAAGTTTTCGTTTATGGACAAGTTCGTATGGAGTTTTTTCATGAGAGGTGTGTAAAAGGGAACAATTTTAGGTGTAGCAAGCAGTGGCAATGGCTTCAGCCCAGAGAAACATTGGAACCTTTGAGTAAATCAACATTGTTCTTGCGGCTTCCACCAGAGTTCGATTTCGTCTTTCAACAACACCGTTCTGTTGAGGAGTTCGAGGAACACTTCTTTGATGACTAATTCCAACACTTTCATAAAATTGACTTAAGTCTTTGTTAACGAACTCTGTGCCATTGTCTGTTCGAACAATTCTAACAGTATTGTTAAGTCAAACCTGAAGCTGCTTGATAAGTTTGATGATGACATCTGGAGTTTCATCTTTTGTCCTCAAAAACTTTACCCAAGTAAATCGAGAGTAGTCATCAACAACGACTAAAATATATTTCTTCCCATTTATCGTTTGTACTCTCATTGGTCCGCACAAATTCATATGAAGGGTATGAAGAACTTCCATTACTGAGTTTGTGGGTTTAGGTTTGTGGGCATATTTTTTGCTTTTTCCCAACTAGCATGCTGAACAAAGATGATCTTTTTCATACTTTAATCTGGGTAAGCCTCTTACAAGATCCTTTCTGGAAAGGTTATTAATGGTGCCGAAGTTCAAGTGATTGAGACGACGATGCCATAACAATGATTTTGTTTTCGAAGCCTTTGACAACAAGCAGATTGAAGAAGACTTCATCATGTCTTCGATAGAGATGGTGTATAGATTTGAACCACGAGTTCCTCTTAACAGTTCCACACCATCAAGTTCTCTAACGAAATAAATATGTTTTCTAAAAGCCACTTCTAGATCGGAATCACAGAATTGACCAACAGAAAACAAGTTATGACCAAGACCTTCAACATAATATACCCTGGAGATTACACTATCGCCAACAACATAGTCTCCATAACCCATAATTGCACCAAAGTGGTTGTTCCCGAATCTAACAGTCCCGATGAATTTACTCACGAAGTTCATGAGCCGCGAGCGATCTCTAGTCATATGCTTGGAACAGCCTGAGTCCAGGTACCACAGAACGATTTGAACGATATGCAGTTGAACACAGACAAGAATGGATAACTGGATAATTGGGATTCCCATGTAAGAATGGGTTCCACTTGGTTAGTAACAGTAATTGGAACACCCACATCAGAAGCAGAAACAATGACTTCATTAGGGATAGATGATGTGCTAGTGTGTGAATTAGGCCTATTTAAAGTATGTTCACTTCTTAAAGGAATAGTTCTACCAGTAGGCATCCATTTCCTAATGGGCATTGGTCTAGATAATCTAGGGCACAATTCATTAAGCTTGAATTTACGGCCAGTAGGTATCCATTGATAACCTATATTACTAAATTTTCTTCCTGTAGGTTTCTAATGTTTTCTAACCTTCTTCCACCATTGCTTTCTAGCCTTCTTAACCTGTTTGATAGCATTAACATTCTTAGCTGGGTAATTGATCACATTACTCACATCATTCACAACACATTCATGATTAATACCAGAAATCAAACATTCATTACATGTTTTGCGAGTAGTAGTAGAATTCGAATTAATTACAGTACGCTTAACGCTAATACTAGAATCAACACGATTTGTTTTATTCAATTCCAACTTAAAGTTCCTAGGGTGGTCTTCTACTTTCCTCCATTGATTACTCTTAGCTTGCAAGGTCCTATCTTGCTCTGTATTGCCTTGAGGCTTTGACCTGCTCGCTTTGATGTCACTTTTTACTCCTGTAGAGGGATTGGGAACATTAGTTGGTTTTGCTACCTTTTGCATTTCAGGTTTAGAAGTGCTGGGATCTGAACTACTTAAAGGCACATTGAAGCTTACATGCTTAACTTTAGGCACTGAGTGAGGCATATCAGGATTCGCATTCTTAAAAACAGGCATAGAACAAGGCATAACTATTTTATCTTTCTTACCAACGGGTTTAGGGCATGTTGCTCTTAAGCATTCTAAAAGTTCTTGAGATCGTTTGGCATACAAGCAAGCATACTTAACTTCACTATCAAGTGGCTTATTTATGAAATCCTCTTCTACAATCTCACGGAGACATTCTAGACTATCCTTAAGGTGAGCAAAATAGTTATGAAACACAAGTTCGTTATTTCTAAGATGAGGAGGAATATATTTAACAGTCACAGTATATTTGGAGTCTGCAGATGACTTTGATGCAACATTCTCATTAAAGACAAGTGGCATTTTCCCTTTTACCTGACTCCTCAGATTCTCAATTTCCTTTTGTAAAGACGTTATTTTTTCATTATTCTTGTCACGAGTGACTTTCATTGAATCATATAACTCTTTAAAGTGTCGTTTAACTTTTTCATTTTCTTCTTGGAAACTCTCATTTTCCTTTTGTAAAACATTAACCAAGTTTTGAAGATGAAAAGTTTGAGAGCACTGAGAATCTAAAGGAGGAAGCATTTGGGAGCCAGTCACATTGTTCTTTTCACCCTTTAATTTTGAAATTTGGGCTTTCAACTTTCTGATCGTGTTACAGTGAACTTGAATCTGTTCATCACGTTTGTTTATTTCAAAAACTGCATCAAACTCTGGAACATCCGAGGATATCTTGATGTTTGAGGTTTTAACATTTTCTTTTAGATGTTGATATTTTAGTTGCAAATCAAAATGTTCAACTTCTAGTTTAGAAAAATGTTTTACCAAATTATCATGATCATCTTGGTCAATTTTCTCATTTAGTTTTGAGTTTTTGTTTTCAAGCTCAATGACACGATCATGGGAAACTTTTAAAGCAACAGATAATTCATGAAATTGAGAAGCAATAATAGAATGCTTAGTAACAGTATAAAACACATCTTGAGCCACACAACTCAATACTAAGTTCTCATTTAGGATATGCAAATTCTTCCTTTCAATTTCACTGTATCATAATCATTGACTTCAACAATCATTGCATCAAATTCCTTTTCCATTTCTTTAATATATGAGTTTATCCCCTTTTGAAGACTCTCAAATTGACCTTTTAATTGTTTAAAGAAAGGCATGACCTCAGTTAAATAGCATTCTTTAGTTTGCTCAAAAACCCTTTCCCCTTCAGTTATCCCTGTAGGTGTGATTCTCTTCTTACATGTCTTCTCAAAATCAACGAATAGTTGATACACAACATACAGGCTGATTAAGGTCATACTATTAGTGGAAATAGTTCTAGGAACTAAATGCATTGGTGTATTTGGAGGATACACAGTAGTTTCAGGCACTTTCCTAAGGGGAGGGTTTGTTTCAACAACTTCACTTGCCTTTTGCTTATCCATATCTATCTTCCAAAAAATTTGTTCTGGGGTTAATTGGGTTTGAGGCTTAAACCTGTTCAGGGAGATCTAATTTTCTTTTGTGTAATCATGGGGTTTGAACGTTATGTTTTGCTTTTTACACTCAGGATCTTTTAATTTCTTATCCATTTTTCCCTATTGACTTCTTCAAATTGCATATCTTCCTCAGTGCACTTAGCGCAACTAGGTTTCTGCCTAGGCTTAAGGATTTCATTACCATCATAGATTACCTTCTGAGCCTCTCTAGCTATTTTACCATACTTAGGATTGGGTTTCTCAACGAGGGTAATACTATGCTTATCGCTTAAGACTCTATGCTTAGTGATCATGTGATCAGTCTGAATGGTATTCCCTTGTACGCACAACTTATTTTCAAGCTTGTTTTTCAAAGTTTTTAGATTGGAAAAATCATTCAAAAGTTTTGATTCCTTAGCATTAAATTCTTATTTAAGCACTTTAACATTATCTTGAAGTTCTTGCTTTTTCTTAACAGTTTTAGAAAGCTTTTCTTGTAAGTAATTTAACTCTTGTTTTAACACTTCTTCTTTAAAATTACTTTTTCTAATGATTGTACGCATTTGGTCATCCATTTCCTGCTCACGGGTAGTTAACTCAAACTTCGCACGTTGTTCATAAATGGAAACTTGTTCTTTATAGGCATTAAGTTCAGAGATAACAGAATCATCAAGGGCACATGCAGTGTATTCATAAAAAACATAGTCATCATTGATTGTAGAAGATGCATCACTTGGTACAATCTCACTTTCACTTGTGTCACATATTAATCATATGGGACAATATTGCTATTACCCTCATTATCAATATCTGATTCATAAGTTTCAAGAGATTGTACTTCGTTATGTATCTTTTGCTCATCAACTTCATCATATAGTTTTAATACCTCTGAAATGATTGAATCTTTGGATGGACCAGCCTGTTGTGGTGACGACACTTTTGGAGAGACCATTGGTGAAATGCTAGCCATGAAGATTGTCTAGGCAGTAGGTTCATCATCGACATCAGAGTCAAACGCATCACAGTCAGCTACTTGAAATGCATTTTGATGATTGTGACCTATTTCCTGAATTGGCTGCTCATCCACATCAGCATCATAGGTTTTGGCATTTCCCTCGGCAAGAAACAACAGCTCTTCTCCAAAACCGCACCACTTTCCTGAGCTTGTACCAGCAGCATCTTGTCCCTGAAATACTATGCATTTTGAGGGCGTTTGGGAGATGTGCATTTCCTTGCAATGTGTCCATCACCACCACAGTTGTAGCACTTGATTGGCTTTGCTTGTCCTTGATTTTCATTCCTTTCACGATTATGATTAGCCACATACCCTCCACCTACTCCACCTCATCCCTGTTCATACTGTCTTCCATGAACAGGTTGCACCATAACCTTTCCATCTCTGACAATAGCATGATTGTGTAGATTGGATGCAGTTCTGGTTTCATTGTTAGTGTGAAGACTGTTAGTATGTGGAGTGAGGGTCAAGTTTTGTTTAACCATAAGAGCCAGTTGATTGATGAAGTGTTCCATGACTACATCAGCATCAGGTTGCTTGAACCTCGGATCGAGAATGAGTTTGTGATTACCATTTCTAGTAGGTATGCCTTGAGAAGCTTTGGTGGTAATTCCTACATTGGTGTAAAAGGATATTGAATCATTTGACGAACTTGTTTCTCCATGTTTAGATTTGAACTGTTCAAGAATCATTCGTTCAAACATAGCATGTCTCTCATTCTGAAGCAGGAAGGCATACAGTTGCTCATAGTTGGTGTTCTTTAATCCTTTGGTTAGCTTCACAGAGGTGACAATTTTGTGCCATTCGGGATTCATGTTGTTCACAAACTTTGAGTTCAGCTGAATATTTGGCATGGTCATTTTGATATTCCTCATGTCATTCACAAGATTGTGGAATCTCACATAATATTCATAGATACTTTCTTCTGGTTTCATCTTAAAGTGCTCGAATTCATCATACAGTTGTGATTCTCTGTCTTCCTTGGTTAATTCATAACCTGAGAGAAGCATCTTGACATTATCCCAAACCGCCTTGGCTTCAGTGTTGTGATTGATAAGCTTGTAGATATCTTTTGGAAGACCCTGAATTATAATGTTTGAAGCCCTGATATCAGCATCGTATCTCTTTTTCTCCTTATCACTGAGCTCATCATACGTCTTTGGTCTGTCCAAACCTAAGATCACTGTTCCATCTGCAGTTGTTTCAAGTGTGTCTCTTGTAGTCTCAATCTGATAAGGTCCTTCATCAATTGACTTGAGAATGTTGACCCCATTTTCCTTTCCCAAATAGTACAACCTAATTCGTTGAGCCCATGAGTCATAGTTAGTTCTGTCAAGCATGGGTGGACGAGTATCTGATCCAGCTGCTTGAACGTCCTCAGCTACAGAAGAGATGATTGTAGGCACGTTGGTAGACATGTTTATAGATTACACGGGATTTTATAACTCTATTATTAAACCGGGAAATAGATTCTTTCACGGGATTTTACTAAATCAAGAGAAAACCATATCAAAAACAATAATCAACCAAGTCGCTAAAAATCTTGAGAACAAGTCGCTAAGTCACCAAGTCGCCAAGTAACCAAGTTGCTAAGTAACAACTCGCTAAAAGCACAAGTCGCTAGACACAAGTCGCTAAAGCAACAACTCGCTAAGTTGACAAGTCGCTAAAGAACAACTCGCTAAGTGGGCAAGTCGCTAAGGAACAACTCGCTAAGAGCCCAAGTCGCTAAATACCTTGAAGACAAGTCGTTACTCACCCAAGTCGCTAAGTATAAACTTTGAGAACAAGTCGCTAAGTAACAACTCGCTAAGCACAACAAAGACAAGTCGCTGAGAATAGTAAAGACAAGTCGCTACGTTGAACAAGTCGCTAGCCGAAGTGGTACCTCCACTACTTTGTACTATTTTTCGCCTTGTCTCAATAGACAAGTCGCTAGTGCTCAAGTCGCTACCACCACAACTATAAGTCGCTAATAATTATAGAAGCAAGTCGCTACCAAGAAAACAAGTCCGAGACTCAAGTCGCTACCAAGAAAAGTTCAAACACAACACTTTTCAATCCAAAACTAACCCAACCACATTGATTCAAGCTTTCCAAATCAAAACCCAAGCACTTACAATGATTCTAAACACAAAAGTACAATCAAAATTCAAACTTTAACACAAAGAATGATCCAAATGATGCAAAAACCACTAAACTTTTTCAAACCTAAAAACCATATAAAACCATTAGAAATCCAAGAACATGTAAGAGAGATGATCAAACCATGGCTCTTGATACCATTTGTAACATATTGGATTTCACAAACACATCAAACCATGATCAAACTAGGTGTATACTTTGAGGTTTTTAGAGAGAGAAAGTTTAGAGGTTTGGGAACTTAGTGAGAGAAAGTAAAAGTATTATTCTAAGCTCCAACCCTCTACCTTTGGAGGTAGAGGGTATTTATAGTATCTTACATAAACGCCACCTACGGGCTGTGGATCAGGCATACAGTGGGTAAAGACCCGTCCGTCCTCCACGGTGTTACTTAACTAAATACTATCTAACATAAAATAACTACGACTACGAGCTTTCTAACGATTACATATACTTGAGGTGACCGACACTTTAATAACTGGATTTACTAAATCCTAACAATTTTTAGAGCGAATGTTTCCACTAACGTTTAAGACTTCTTTAGTGTATGAAAGATGATTATCAAGTTCTTGTAATGCCTTAGCACGAGTCTTTTTGAGCAAATCAAATATGACACCATATTTAGTTTTGACTTTGGCAATTTCTTGTTCATATTTTGAAATTTGACATTTTAAAGACACGTTGTTATCATCCAGTTGTTCAAGTTTTGGATGGAAAGATTTTTCACGCAACTGGTTGATTTTGTTTTGCAAAGCAAGTTCTCGATTTTGACAATCTTTTTGACACCTTTGAAGACGACGTTTTGCATTTGAAAGTTCATTTAACAAACGCTTATTTTCAATTTTCAAAGACTCGATTTGCGGCACATTATCGATATTCTCAACATTATCAACAGAGTCAACAGCAATATAGTCAAATGCATATGCAACCGTATGTAACAACACAACATTAATGGTATCGGCACAGATAACATCTTCCAAGAGTCGATCAACATGATTTCGTAACATTTTCGTTTTTCGTTTAGTATTTGAAATCGATGTTTCTGTTTTCTTGGAAACTGTTTTCATAAGTCCAGTGTCCTTTTGAAGATCCCTTTCCTAGTATATTGCACACATTTTTAAATTTCGGACATGGGGTAAAAGTCTTTTTTGAAAAAATATCTCTTTGATTTCGCGCATGTGGCGATTGAAAATGTTTAGCTTTTATTTCAGAATTAACTTCAATTTCACGTTCCAAAAGTTTGATGTCAGACATGAATGTATCAAAATATTTAAGAACTTGACATCGTTCAGGTAATGATTTTACTTCACTGAAAGAAGGTAAAGGACCATTAATTTGTGCAACATTGTGTCGGGGACCATCATTAGAAGAGGACTCAGGAAGTGGTGTGTAACCCAAGGTGTGTCAGTATGATCCTGTTGTTTTACAAAAGGTATGATTTTTGAGTAATCGAATGGTTTGTTATATTCAACATTTTCCGTTTTTAATCGACTCTCAGCATCATCGTCTGTTTTCTCATCATGATTATATTCAACAACACTCATAATTGAATCATCAATTCTATGTTCTGCACTATAAACTTGAGGATTTGGTTTGAATGCTCTATGTGAAAAACTTGGTTTGTAATCAGCAAGAATTGGTCCATATCCATCTGGATTTAGTTTAAAAGAAAACTTTTGAATTGTTGTGATTGACTCACCATGTTTGTAAACAACATTTCGAAACTCTTTGATTTTGTTTTGTGAATCGACAATTTCATCAAGATACTCATCGATTTGTCTCCTCGAATGCTTTTTGTACTCACAAAACTGTTTTTGACAAGTTAACAACTCAGACTTGGCTTTTTGAGTTTCCAAAGTGAGAGCGTTAAGTTGTTGTTTATGATCATATTTCAATTGTTCTATTTGAGAAAGCAATGCATTCTTGGATTCAACTAGATCGCGTATCTTTTTTTCCAAAGATTTTTCATTTTGGTATGATTTTGCAAAAGCGACTTCAAAACTTTGTTCACGTTTTTCTTTAGTTTCAAAAATGTTGAGTTGGAACTTATAGCATTCATTATCCTTAGTTAACAGTGCAATTTTATCTTGCAGTTTCTTATTGATCTCATTGCATTTTTCCATTTTAGATAGGGTGATCTGACATAAGGTCATGAGTTCCGAATCTGGATTAGACAAAGGTTCATTTTGTTCAACTTGAGTCTCAACAGAATCATTATTTAGATCCTCAAATATAACCACGGAGTCAACTTGATTATCAATATTAACCATTAGGTCATCTTGATCGTCAAATGTAACTACGGGATATATTTGATTATTGTCGTAATGAGATGTAGAGGGCTCATGTTAAACACTCTATGCCTCGTCGGATGCAGATGCAGAAGGAGATATCAGATCATGTATTAGTATATTAGGATCCGGTACCTGAGACAAGCCATCAGTGTCATACAATGGGCATGTGTCACTCATGTGGAGCTCTTGCATGTTTGCCATAAACATCACAGCTGCATTAGCTTGCAAGTCCTCCATGTCATCATTAGAATCTGCATCAGCCATGAAGCTCTGTTCCTTGTTGGTAAGTGTTCCACCAGCTTCATCCTTGAGAGCCAAAAGTAAAGCCTCTTTGTGATAAGTGTTGCCTCTTGTTCTCGGCTTTGGGCATGCATTAGCCAGATGACCCTTCTCGTTGCAGTTGTAGCATCGAAGACCATTAACCTCAGTCTGAGCATTTCCCTGATCAACCATTTGAACCCGTTGTTGTGGAGCACCCATGTTATTCCTTCCATTAACATTAAACCCTTGACCACTACCCATCGGACGACCATTTCCACGATTCTGAACCTCAACTCTTCCATTGTTAACAACAGCTTGATTTCTTGTGTTTGAGGAGGTACGAATGCGATTGTTGGATTTGTTTGTGAATCTTCCAAAGACTCTAGCAATCATGACAAATCCTTGATTCAATGCATCGAAGGCTTCTGCATCCTCATTTGATTCACTGTAGAGTGCTTGATCATTGTTGTTGTTGTATGGAACCAATTAAGTTTCTTGGGATTGCTGCTGTGATGGATCATATGGTGTAATCTGAGCAGTTGGTTGTGGAGGATTTGTGAAGACAGTTGGCAAGTTTGGAAATTGAGGATAACATGCTTGAGTGTACAAAGCAAGAGTTTGATTATCCGGGAGTGATGGAGAAGCAGGGACTCCACGGATGATTCTGTCTTTGTCTACTTCCTTTTGATGGTGCTTTAAATAGTCATACAACAATCCGTAAGTAGATTGATGAAGATTTTTCGCTTGACGGATGAATGTAACGTACTTCTCCCAGTCAGGACCAAAACAGCTCAGAAACTTTGTGTTGATTGCAATCCTTGGCATAATGATATTATGTTTGTCCAAGTCATTGATGATGTCTGAGAATCGATGATAGTATGACTCTAATGACTCCCCAGGTTCAATCGTGAAGTTTTCATATGCTAAGTAAATTTTGGATTCCATGTCTTCTTGATTGAGTTAAGTGCCTTCCATGAGAAGATGAATGTGCTCCCACATTGCTTTAGCAGTCTTCTGAGCATCAACACTACGAAGTATCGGATTGGTTAGACCCAAAAGGATATATTGCATTGCAAGTTCATCAGCTTCTAAGTGAAGAATTTGGTTAGTAGTAAGTTGATCAAGGCTGACAACGTTGGTAACATCATCTCTTGGTGGATTAGCAGTCGGATCTCCGGGTATAGTGATAGTAGGCATCTGAAAGGGACCTTCAAGTATGACCTTCTTTAAAAACTTTCCATGTGGTTTCTTGAGATTACAAAACCTAAAAAACCTTATCACCCATTGATCGTAGTTTCCGGGAGTGAGCATTGGAGGTCTATCAAGGGATCCAGCTTCATGAATGGATTGTTGGCTATTTAAAGCTTCACACATCTTTGCAAACTAAGAAGGTTCTTTTTGCGTTGTGACATTCATAGCATACTTAGCCGGAAACTGATATTGGAAGGAGTTACAATGTTGAACTTGTTGACGAGGGTTTGGTTGAGGCATCTGTGGTGGAAAAGGGTTTGCTCCTTGAGGAAAGTACATTTGAGATGGTGGTTGAAATTGTTGCGATTGTTGTTGAGATGGTGGAGGATATTGTTGATATTGTTGTTGTTGTTGTTGTTGTTGAGGATACTCATGAGGAAAGTAGTGAGAGTATGGTGGTTGAGACATCTTTGAAACTTGTGTTGAGGATGGATCTTTGTAGACGAATGAAACTTGAGTTTGTTGATGAAGTACACTTAGGCTTAGAAAACCAGCTTAGGCATAGACAATAGCTTAAACGTAATTCCCTTCTTACGCGTAGATAGAAGCTTAGGCGCAAATCCTGCTTACGCATAAACTTTAGGTAGAACTTAATCTTAAGCGAAAACCAAAGGCTTAATAGTAAGAACCTTATGCGTAAGATTACCTTAGGCGTAAGATGAACTTATGCATAAGAATAACTTAGGCGTAAAGTGTTTATTCGTAAGCTTTTATGCTTATGCGTAAAACTAGGTTTTTACCCAAAAATCCTTTACACTTGTCCAAGTGTAAAAGATATCCACAAGTCGAAGTGTTTTCAGGCTTATCCAACCAAGAAAACACTGAGTAAACCAACAGCTTCGAAGATCAAATGCAGAAATCCTTAAGCGTAGAAACTGTTTAGGCGTAGACTGGCTTATGAGTAGAACCTTACGCGTAAAACTAGGGTTTTACTAGGCGTAGATAGTACAAAAAATGACCAAAACTGATTTTGTATGCCCAAAAATGTTTTGTAACATGATTTTAATGATGAAACAGCTTCAAAATCACAAAAATAACAAGAAAGCTTGAAACTTGATGAACCAAAACTACTTTTCACCTTACGCGTATAAAAGTACACACGAAACCAACCAAGCTTAAAAACAAATCTACGCACATAAAGTTTGAAACTTTTTGCTAAAAACTGAAACGTTAACACTAAATAAACCTTAAACCACAAGAATCTTGAGTTTTTAAGTGTAAAAATCAAAGCTTTTAAGCGTATGAAAAGTTTAGGCGCAAAACCCACGCATATGGAACGAAACTTCAAAAACAAAAGTGTTTCACCCAACTAGATGGCGATTGATATCACTATTAGGTCACCATAATGTAACACAAGGATCAATATGTAAGAAATAGAGATAAGATGATCGGATGAATACTTAAACACACACGTATGAAATAGAGAAATGTTATGCGTATGATGTATTATGAAAGTGAATAACCTGTTAGGATTTAGTAAATCCAGTTATTAAAGTGTCGGTCACCTCAAGTATATGTAATCGTTAGAAAGCTCGTAGTCGTAGTTATTTAAAGTTAAGCTGTATTTAGTTAAGTAACACCGTGGAGGATGGACGGGTCTTTACCCACTGTTTGCCTGATCCACAGCCCGTAGGTGGCGATTTGTGTAAGACTATAAATACTCTCTACCTCCCAAGGTAGAGAGTTGGAGCTCATAATAATACTTTCACTTTTTCTCACTAAGTTCCAAAACCTCTATCTCTTTCTCTTTCTAAAACCATAAGTTATACGCCTACTTGTGATCATGTATTGATGTGTTTGTGAAATCCAAGTTGTTACAAATGGTATCAGAGAGCCATGGTTTGATCATCTCTCTTACTTATCCTTGGATTTCTAGTGGTTTTATATGGTTTTTGAGTTTGAAAAAGTTTAGTGGTTTTTGCATCATTTGGATTAATTCTTGTGTTAAAGTTTGAATTTTGAGTGTACTTTTGTGTTTAGAATCATTGTAAGTGCTTGGGTTTGGATTTGGAAAGCTTGAATCACTGTGGTTGAGCTTGTTTTGGATTGAAAAGTGTGTTTTTGAAGTTTTTCAAGGTAGCGACTTGAGTCTCGTTGTGAATTTCTTCGTAGCGACTTGCTTCAGTAATTTCTAGCGAGTTGTAGTGTTAGTCGTAGCGACTTGAGCTTAGCGACTTGTCTATTTAGACAAGCCAACAAACAGTACAAGTTAGTGGATTCTCCACTACGGCTAGCGACTTGGTGGGGTTAGCGACTTGCTTTCATTATTTCTAGCGACTTGTACTTATTGTTCTCAGCGACTTGATCTTAGCGACTTGGATACTTAGCGAGTTGCTCTTTAGCGACTTGTATGCTTAGCGATTTGGTTCGTTAGCGACTTGTGTTCAGCGACTTGGGTTTTAGCGACTTGTGCTTAGCGACTTGATTCACAACGACTTGAGGTTTAGCGAGTTGCTACTTAGCGACTTGGTGCTTAGCGACTTGGTTCAAGGATTATAGCGACGTGGTTAATACTTGTTTCTAATACAGTTTTCTCTTGATTTAGTAAAATCCCATGAAAGAATCTATTTCCCGATTTAATCATAGAGTTATAAAGTCCCGTGAAATCTGTAAACATGTCTACCAACGTGCCTACAATCATTTCTATTGTAGCTGAGGACGTTCAAGCAGCTGGTTCAGATACTCGTCCACCCATGCTTGACAGAACTGACTACGACTCTTGGGCTCAACGAATCAGATTGTACTGTCTTGGAAAGGAAAAGGGTGTCAACATTCTCAAATCCATTGATGAAGGACCTTATCAGATTGACACTACAAGAGACATAATTGATACAGCTGCAGATGGAACCATGATCTTTGGATTGGACAGACCAAAGACGTATGATGAGCTCAGTGATAAGGAGAAAAAGAGATTCGATGCTGATATCAGGGCTTCAAACATTATACTTCAAGGTCTTCAAAAAGATATCTACAAGCTTATCAATCACAACACTGAAGCCAAGGCTGTTTGGGATAATGTCAAGATGCTTCACTCGGGTTCTGAATTAACTAAGGAAGACAGAGAATCACAGCTGTATGATGAATTTGAGCACTTCAAGATGAAACCAAAAGAGAGTATCTATGAATATTACGTGAGATTTCACAAACTGTGAATGATATGAGGAATATCAAAATGACTATGCCAAATATTCAGCTGAACTCAAAGTTTGTGAACAACATGAATCCCGAATGGCACAAGTTTATCACCCTGTGAAGCTAACCAAAGGATTGAAGAACACCAACTATGAGCAACTGTATGCCTTTCTTCTTCAGAATGAGAGACATGCTATGTTTGAACGAAGGATTCTTGAACAGTTCAAATCTAAGCAGGGAGAAACTAGTTCGTCAAATGACTCTACAGCTTTTTACACCAATGTTGGAATTACCACCAAAGCTTCTCAAGTCATACTCATGGGTAATGGTAATTACAAGCTCATCCCTGATCCAGCATATAAGCCTCCTGACCCAAACACATTCATGTAAAAATTCATCAATCAACTGTCTCTCATTGTTAGTCAAAACATGAACTCTCTCCCACACACCAACAATAACCTCAGAACAGCATCCAATCCACACAATCAAGCTACTGTCAGAGATGGGAAGGTTATGGTGCAACCAGTTCAAGAAAGGCAGTATGAACAGGGAAGAGGTGGAGTTGGTAGAGGATATGTGGCAAATCAGAATCGTGGAAGGAATCCAAATCAAGGACAAGCAAAGCCAATCAAATGCTACAACTGTGGTGGTGAGGGACATATTGCGAGAAATTGCACATCTCCAAAACGTCCACAGAATGCAGAATACTTCAGAGACAAGATGCTGCTTGTGCAAGCTCAGGATAATGGAGCAGCTTTGGATGAAGAGGAGTTGTTGTTTCTTGCTGACGAAAATGCCAAAACCTATGATGTTGATGTTGATGAACAGCCAACTCATGAAATAGGTCACAATCATCAAAATGCCTTTCAAGTAGCTGACTATGATGCATTTGAATCTGATGTCGATGATGAACCTACTGCTCAAACAATCTTCATTGCTAGCATCTCACCTATGGTCTCTCCAAAGGTCTCTTCACCACAACAGGTTGGTCCATCCAAAGATTCAATCATTTTAGAGGTATTAAAACTATATGATGAAGTTGATGAGCAAAAGATGCATAATAAAGTACAATCTCTTGAAACTTATGAATCAGATATTGATGATGAGGGTAATAGCAATATTGTCCCATATGATCAATATGTGAAGCAAAGTGAAAGTGAGATTGTACCAAGTAATGCATCTTCCGCAGTCAATGATGACTATGTTTTTGATGAATACACTGCCTGTGCCCCTGATGATTCTGTTATCTCTGAACTGAATGCCTATAAAGAACAAGTTGCTATTTATGAACAACGTGCTAAGTATGAGTTAACTACCCGTGAGCAGGAAATGGATGACCAAATGCGTACAATTATTAGAAAAAGTAATTTTAGAGAAGAAATGTTAAAACAAGAGTTAAACTCCTTACAAGAAAAGCTTTCTAAAACTGTTAAGCAAAAGCAAGAGCTGCAAGATAATGTTAAAGTGCTTAAAAAAGAATTCAGTGCTAAGGAATCAAAACTTTTGAATGATTTTTCTAATCTAAAAACTTTGAAAAATAAGCTTGAAAATAAGTTGTACGTACAAGAGAATACCATTCAGACTGCTCACATGATCACTAAGCATAGAGTTCTCAGCGATAAGCATAGTACTCCCATTGTAGAGAAACCTAATCCTGAGTATGGTAAGATAGCAAAAGCTGCTCAAAATGTGATCAATGATGGTATTGAAATCCTTAAGCCTAGGCAGAAACCTAGTTGCGCTGAGTGCAAGGAAGAGGATAGAAAACTAGACGATGCATCTAGGGAGAAAATGGATAAGAAGCTTGACGATCCTGCGTGCAAAAAGAATAACATAACTATCAAACCCCACGATTACACTAAGGAAAATTGGATCTCCCTGAACATGTTTAAGCCTCAAACTTAATTAACCCCAGAACAGATCTTTTGGAAGAAAGATATGGATAAGCTAAAAGTTAATGTACTTGTTGAAACAAACACTCCCTTTAGGAAAATGCCTGCAGCTACTGTGTATCCTCCAAATACACCAATGCACTTAGTTCCTAGATCTATTGCCACTAATAGCAAGACCTTAATCAGCCTATATGTTGTTTATCAGCTGTTTGCTGATTTTGAGAAAACGTGTAAGAAGAGAATCACACCTACAGGGATAACTGAGGGGGAAAGGGGTTTTGAGCAAACTAAAGAATGTTATTTAACTGAGGCCATGCCTTTCTTTAAACAATTAAAAGGTCAATTTGAGAGTCTTCAAAAAGGAATAAATTCATATATTAAAGAAATGGAAAAGGAATTTGATGCAATGATAGTTGAGGTCAATGATTATGAACAGGAACTCAAATATAATGAAGTTGAAAGGAAGAACTTGCATATCTTAAATGAGAATTTGATTTCGAGTTGTGTTGCTCAAGATGTGTTTTATACTGTTACTAAGCACTCTATTACTGCTTCTCGATTTCATGAATTATCTATTGCATTGAAAGTTTCCCATGATCGTGTCATTGAGCTTGAAAACAAAAACTCAGAACTAAATGAGAAAATTGATCAGGATGATCACGATAATTTGGTAAAACATCTTTCTAAACTAGAAGTTGAACATTTTGATTTGCAACTAAAATATCAACATCTTAAAGAAAATGTCAAAACCTAAAATATCAAGACATCCTCAGATGTTCCAGAGTTTGATGCAGTTTTTCAGATAAACAAACGTGACGAACAGATTCAAGCTCATTGTAGCACGATCAGAAAGTTAAAAGCCCAAATTTCACAATTAAAGGCTGAAAAGAACAATGTGACTGGCTCCCAAATGCCTCCTCCTTTAAATTCTCAGTATTCTCAAACTTTTCATCTTCAAAACTTGGTTAATGTTTTACAAATGGAAAACGAGGGTTTTCTAGAAGAAAATGAAAAAGTTAAACGACACTTTAAAGAGTTATATGATTCAATTAAAGTCACTCGTGACAAAAACAACGAAAAAATAACGTCTTTACAAAAGGAAATTGAGAATCTGAGGAGACAGGAAAAAGGGAAACTGCCACTTGTCTTTAATGAGAATGTTGCATCAAGGTAATCCTCAGACTGCAAATATACTGTGACAGTTAAATACATTCCTCCTCATCTTAGGAATAATGAACTTGTGTTTCATAACTATTTTGCTCACCTTAAAGATAGTCTAGAATGTCTCCGTGAGATTGTGGAAGAGGATTTCATAAATAAGCCTCTTGATAGAGAAATTAGGTTTGTGTGCATTCAAGCCAAACGATCTCAGGAGCTGCTAGAATGTTTAATAGCAACATGTCCTAAATCCTTAGGTGCGAAAGGTAAAGTTGTGATGCCTTGTTCTATGCCTAGTGCCAAGCATACAAACCATTCTATGCCCAGTATTAAGAAAGTGAACTCTAATGTGCCTTCAAGTAGTTCAGATCCCTGCACGTCTAGTTCAGGAATGCAAAAAGTAGATCAACCAACTAATGTTCCCATAATTCCTTCTACAGGAGTAATCAGTGACATAAAAGCAAGCGGGTCAAAGCCTACAGGTAATACCAAGCAAGATAGGACCTCGCAAGCTAAGAATGTGCATTGGAAGAGAGTAGAAGATCACCCTAGGAATATTAAGTTTGAGTTGAATAAAACGAATCGTGTTGATTCTAGTATTAGCTATAAGCGTACTGTAATTAATTCGAATTCTGCTACTATCCGCAAACCATGTAATGATGACTGCTTGATTTCTGTTACTAATCATGAATGTGGTGTGAATGATTTGTCTAATGTTGTCAAATGCCCAGTTAAAACTGTTAATGTTAAAAAACAAGCGAAGAAGGCTAAAAGGCAAAGGCGAAAGAAAGTTAGAAAACAGTGGAAACCTGCAGGAAGGAAATTTAGTAATATAGGTTATCAATGGATACCTACTGGCCGTAAGATTAATGAGTTGTGCCCTAAATTTGCTAAGTCAATGCCCACTAGAAAATGGATGCCTACTGGTAGAACTATTCCCTTAAGAAGTGAACACACTTTGAATAGGTCAAATGCGGACACTAGAACTGCATCTATTTCTGATGATTCTATTGTTTCTACTTCTGATGTGGGTGTTCCAATCACTGTTACTAACCAAATGGAACCCATTCTTGCATGGGGATCCCAATTATCCAGTTATCCATTCTTGTCTGTGTTCAACTGCAGATCGTTCAAATCGTTATGTGGTACCTGGACTCAGGCTGTTCCAAGCATATGACTGGAGATCGCTCGCGGCTCATGAACTTAGTGAGTAAATTCATCAGGAACTGTTAGATTCGGGAACGACCATTTTGGTGCAATTATGGGTTATGGAGACTATGTTGTTGGTAAAAGTGTAATCTCCAGGGTATAATATGTGGAAGGTCTTGGTCATAACTTGTTCTCTGTTGGTCAATTCTGTGATTCCGATCTAGAAGTGGCTTTTAGAAAACATACTTGTTTCGTTAGAGAACTCGATGGTGTGGAATTGCTAAGAGGAACTCGTGGTTCAAATCTATACACCATCTCTATCAAAGACATGATGAAGTCCTCTCCAATCTGCTTGTTGTCAAAGGCTTCGAAAACAAAGTCATGGTTATGGCATCGTCGGCTCAATCACTTGAACTTCGGCACCATTAATAACCTTTCCAGAAAGGATCTTGTCAGAGGATTACCCAGATTAAAATATGAAAAAGATCATCTTTGTTCAGCTTGCCAATTGGGAAAAAGCACGAAATATGCCCACAACCCAAAACCCACAAACTCAGTAATGGAAGTTCTTCATACCCTTCATATGGATCTGTGTGGACCAATGAGAGTGCAAACAATAAATGGGAAGAAATACATTCTAGTAGTTGTTGATGACTACTCTCGATTTACATTGGGTAAAGTTTTTGAGGACAAAGGATGAAACTCTAGATGTCATCATCAAACTTATCAAACAGCTTCAGGTTCGACTCAACAATACTGTTAGAATTGTTCGAACAGACAATGGCACAGAGTTTGTTAACAAAGACTTAATTCAGTTTTATGAAAGTGTTGGAATCAGTCATCAAAGAAGTGTTCCACGAACTCCTCAACAGAACGGTGTAGTTGAAAGACGAAATCGAACTCTTGTGGAAGCCGCAAGAACAATGCTAATTTATTCAAAGGTTTCAATGTTTCTATGGGCTGAAGCCATTGCCACTGCTTGCTACACCCAAAATCGTTCCCTTATACACACCTCTCATGGAAAAACTCCATATGAACTTGTCCATAAACGAAAACCTGATTTATCCTACCTTCGTGTGTTTGGTGCTTTGTGCTATCCAACAAATGATGGTCAAGATTTAGGTAAATTAAGAGTTAAGGCGGACATTGGAGTTTTTGTAGGTTATGCATCAAACAAGAAGGGTTACCGAATCTACAACAAAAGAACTCGAGATATCATGGAAACTATTCACGTCACATTCGATGAGCTGTCCGGGAAAATGGCTCCAGGACAATCCAGTTCTGGACCCGCATTTCAACCTTCATCAAGTAGTCCTATCAGTTCTACCCCTGTTTCAAATCCCTCACCAGCAACTCCTTATGTACCTCCTTCAGAAGATGACTTGAAGAAATTATTTGATCCAGTGTTTGATGAACACTATGAGCCAAGTGCTAATGATATGTCAATTCCATCAACAGAGGCTGCTTCTATCCCTGTCAATGAAGTTAACCCTTCAGTTTCAATGTCATTAAGTCAAGAAGCGCCTGCTGCTGATCACTCTGTCTCATCAACAAATCATCAATCATCGAGTGTACATCATGGAATTGTTTCTGGCATCATTGATGGAGATAATCCTTTTGATTCTCCTGAAGATGCCCCCTTTGAGAACATATTTGCTCCTGAATCATCATCAGAACTATCTTCATCAGGAGATATCGACTCTGCTACTTCAGTTCCTCAACAATAACCACATGAGCACCTTAGAAAATGGACACATGATCATCCATTGGACAACATCATTGGAAACCCCTCTCGTCCAGTATCCACGTGGAAACAACTTGCAACCGATGCCTTATGGTGCTTCTTCAACTCCGTACTCTCTAAGGTCGAACCGAAAGATATTAAAACCGCCATGAATGAAGACAGCTGGTTCAATGCCATGCAAGAAGAAATTCATGAGTTTGATCGACTAGATGTATGGGAATTAGTACCTGCTGCTAGATTGTGCTATGATCATTGCTCTAAAGTGGATCTTCAAAGTAAACTTGATAAGCATGGTGATGTTTTAAAGAACAAGGCTCGATTGGTTGCAAAAGGATACCATCAAGAGGAGGGTATTGACTTTGAAGAATCATTTGCTCCAGTTGCTCGTATCGAGGCAATCAGAATCTTCTTGGCTAATGCTGCAAGTAAGAACATGGTAGTCTATCAGATGGATGTAAAGACGGCTTTTCTTAACGGAGATCTTAAAGAAGTCGTATACGTCAGCCAACCTGAAGGCTTTGTGAATCCAGAGCATCCTACTCACGTCTATCGTTTGAAGAAGGATCTTTATGGTTTGAAGCAAGCTCCAAGGGCATGGTATGATACGCTATCAAAGTTTCTTCTATCTACTGGATTCAGCAACGAAGCAGTTGATCCGACACTGTTCACCAGAAAGTCAGGCAAACATTTAATTCACGTTCAAATCTATGTTGATGATATTATTTTTGCCTCGACTGACCCCAATGAATGTGACCGTTTTTCAAATGAAATGGGTTCCAAATTTCAAATGTCAATGATGGGACAAATGTCATTTTTCTTGGGATTACAAATTTCACAAAGTCCCGGAGGCATTTTATTAAATCAAACTAAATATGCAAATGAGATTTTAAAGAAATTTGGATTTGATTCTTGTGACCCTGTTGACACTCCCATGATACAGCGTACTAAACTAGATGAGGACCACTCAGGGATCATGGTAGACCAAACGTAATATCGTAGTATGATTGGATCCCTGATGTACCTCACAACCAGTAGACCAGACATTCTGTTCGTTGTTTGCATGTGTGCTAGATATCAGGCTAAGCCTACCAAAAAGCACCTTGAAGCGGTTAAACGGGTCTTTTGGTATCTCCAAGGAACCATCAATATGGGACTTTGGTACCCGAAGGACACCGGTATGTCACTAACAGCCTATGCAGATGCGGATCATGCAGGATGTCAAGATACACGTCGAAGTACGTCTGGAGGCGCTCAGTTTTTGGGTGATAAACTTGTGAGCTGGTCTTCAAAGAAACAACTGAGTACTTCTATTTCCTCTACAGAGGCTGAATACATAGCCATGTCATCTTGTTGTGCTCAAATCATATGGATGAGATCCCAATTATCTGAATATGGCTTCGAATTCAACAAAATTCCTATGTACTGTGATAATAAAAGTGCTATTGCTCTCTCATGCAACAACGTTCAACACTCAAGAGCAAAGCACATCGACATTCGACATCATTTCATCAGGGAGCAAGTAGAAAACGGTGTGGTGGAACTCTATTTTGTGAGGACTGAATACCAATTAGCAGACATCTTCACCAAAGCTCTTCCTAGAGAACGTTTTGAGTTTATCCTCCCACGACTTGGTCTAAAGAGTCTTCAACCGGAAACACTCAAATGTCTTCAAGAGGAAGACGAGGAGTAAAGGTCTTTCTTCATCCATCTCTTGTAAATATTTATTCGAAAAGCAAAATACAAAATTACAAAACCTTCAAAAAGCAAATATAAAAAATATAAAACTTTCAAAAATCCATAAAAAAATTTGAAAATCTTGAAAAATTAAAAAATATATATATATATATATATATATATATATATATATATATATATATATATATTGTCATCTTGTCATGCTTTTCTCGATTCGATAATATCTACGGTCTTTGTGCTGTCATTCAAAGAATGACACGGGACTTTAGATATTGTTCGAATGTTCATAAAAAATAAAAAAAATCAAAAAAATATTTTTGAGAGAAAGTGAATCAATGGTTTATTGTCATTTCGGGCAGTAACCCGTTTTTCAAAGAAAGAACAGAGCCATGCTTTATCCTAAATCTTCAAATCTCATGCTCTGATTCTATAAACAATCAATTGATATCTAATGAAAACTAATAGCTTTGAAAAATAACTCGGACTCTATTTTTGAAAATCATATGGTCTTAACATTTGTCAAAATATTTATCTCTCAATCAACAACTTATGTCATTGATTAAGGGGGAGAATGATTTTAATTAAATTAAAAGGTTATTTGTCATACAATTGTTTTCAAAAGTTAATCATGCATGTTTAATCAATGGAGTGTAAAGTCTCAAAATCATATCCTTATCAGTTAAAATGTTTTCATAATCAAGTCACAATTCTCCTCAAAAGCTTTCAAAATCAATTTAAATCTACAGAGATCACAAATCTCAAATGATTTGAAAATTGTGATCGGGGGAGAATTTGTGATTTAAATTGGAGTTAAACTGATAATTCGATAAATGGTCTCATAAGTGTTTAGCAAGCTTTCCTCCCCGCATGTGCCAAACGATTTCAAATTTTCCATGCACATGTTGATGGGGAGCATCTTTTTAAACCACAAAGAATTGAAACGTGATTGATCTGTCTCTAAGTGCAGGTTCCTTCTAATATGTGCAAAACTCTTTCAAACCTCGAGGCACATATTGAGGGGGAGCAAACTTATGAAAACCTCATCCTTCCCCAATATGCTTTATCTACTTGATTTGATCAGGGAAGTGATGTTGATATCTTTTAGAAAATGGTAATCAAAGAAGTTAATTCTTCCTCTTGCCTCCGTGTACCAAAACGATTTCAAATATATGATGCACATGTTGAGGGGGAGCTTTTTCTTTTTCTAGAAATATCAAAAACAATTCAGGTACAAAATGCTTTGATAATATATCACAAGTATCTGGATTGATTTTCAAATGGTTTTCAATTGGTCCCAATGGCAGATGAACAATACCAAATAGACCGACCAAATTACTTTATGCATGGTGATATAAGGATGGTTAGGTTAGGTATTCGTTCCTACGATCTCGCCAGAGCCGGAGGGATCTACCCAGGGACAATCCACTAGATAGTGTAGAGTCCTTAGGTATGATGAAAAAAGGAGAAAAGTGAGATATGGGAAGAGTGTGGACTGAGATAGAGCTAGAACTGGAATAAACCCAACAAGGTTCTAGTAATGAAGTATCGGTAAGCTCTGAAGGGGTTGAAGAATGAAAAATAAATAAATGAGAAAAGGGTGAAAACAAATAGCCCTCCATTATTTTCAACCTTAGGGCAGAAACTGGGTTCAATTCATATGCTACTGGCTGTTACCGAGGTAACACCGGCATTGAAGACAAGACGTCATGGACCCAGTGATGCACTGCACTACAACTTCCCAAGCTACTCAAGTTCCTCTTAAAAGGACTTGTTTCATTCTCACAGGGGAACCTACATTATCTATCGACTTTCTCTTAGAAATGGTTGATATTGAAGAAGGAGACCCTCTCCCTAGTCTCCGGCATAGGAACCAAATGTGCACTTTTGAGTTTAGAGCCTCGAGATCATCAACAAATCTCACTAAGGACACAATCAATGAAGACTCTGTGTTTCACACAATGTGGAAAGAGAGAATATAATCTTAGAGTCCTACGCATTATCCTTGTGATATTGCCAGAACATCTGAGTGATATGCAAACATATTCACAATGAAGATGGAAAGCCTTCTAGAGCCAACATCAAACAAGCTCTTGGTAGGTGGCATGTGAGATCTATCCAATAGATCAACCATGTGACAATTGAACAGAAACAATGGGGCAATTCATTATTGTGAATCAATCCTGGTTCAGGTTATGGATTGACGGATACCTTTGAAAAACCGGTCGTTGTGCTTAAAAATATTTTCTCTAGCACATCGACTGTGTATTAATGTTTCAAAATTTAAAAGGTGTTTATGATTGATAATTGATTTTTTAATAAACCTTCGTTGTATTGCAAAAACACTTTATTAAGCAGTACACGATTGTTTTTTCAAATCTCTTTTCATCAATCAGTGAATCTCAAATTCGCTGGTTCACTCACTCCATGTTGTCTTCTTTGAGACGTTCCGGTTTGAGAACGGCTAGAGCAGCTGCGAAACCCTGTCAAGGAGATTCTTCGGAATTATACCTGATCACAGGCAGTACATGTACTGATCAACGGGGAACCGTGGGCCGTGTACCTCAATTCAACGAAAGTGATCAAAGACATTTTCGTGCGCTTTATTGCTAACTGTTGTATGCAGGTACACCCAAAGCTTGCAGCTGATCATAATGGAGAGGTCAATCCATAGCCGCATGCTCACATATCACATTCATTTCAAAAGAAATCATGATTAGTGCATCAATGACTCTGATATTCTCATTCCATGCTTCTGCTACGCTGCTGCCAATATCATGAATCAACGAAAGCTTCCGCTACTCTGATGAGAATATATCATGATCCAGAATGTGAGCATGTCAGTCCAAATGTCACAACATCGCATAATACCAACACTGCAACGGATGAGTCAGAGATTTATGGTAGCTGATGATCTCAATGCTGGCTCAAAACTCATCATCACGTGGATCAGTTAAAGACCTCCACTTAGATTATCCAAACATGCAAAAATGAAGAATCAATGACTATGAGCTACTGGGCAAAGAACAGGAACAAGAATCCAAGAACAATCTTAATGTAATATCTGTTTGTATTCAATGTAATTTGAGGTGACCTCCCTTAGGGGGAGATATTTAGGATTTAGTAAATCCAGTTATTAAAGTGTCGGTCACCTCAAGTATATGTAATCGTTAGAAAGCTCGTAGTCGTAGTTATTTTAAGTTAAGTAGTATTTAGTTAAGTAACACCGTGGAGGACGGACGGGTCTTTACCCACTGTATGCCTGATCCACAGCCCGTAGGTGGTGATTTGTATAAGACTATAAATACTCGCTACCTCCCAAGGTGGAGAGCTGGAGCTCATAATAATACTTTCATTTTCTCTCACTAAGTTCCCAAACCTCTATATCTTTCTCTCTCTAAAACCATAAGTTATACGCCTACTTGTGATCATGTATTGATGTGTTTGTGAAATCCAATATGTTACAAAGTCCATAACCCATACCCATAGAGCATAATCCATAACCCATGACCCATTGCATGACATCATGCATAAGTCATAATGGCTATTATCCATGACCTATGGAGCTAACTCATAACCCATTGACTAGATGCATTGCATCTTCTAGATACATCGTATCTACTTGGATACCCATGGTCCAAAGCTTAGGACCTATGACCCATAACCCATGGGTAATGAGGAGCGTCTCACGGATCCCTCAGAATACAGTAGACAGATCCCTCCAACAAGGGATCTGTGGGATCCGTGGAACAGTAGCATGGTTTTGTCTATAAATAGTGAGCCATTTCTTCATTGTAAGTTGCCACTCCTACACATACTTTCTCCTAGTATTGTAAACTCTCTAACCTGAGATCCAAAGGATCTTTCTATGTAGTTTATGTTTGTTCTTGTGTGATTCTTTAGGTTCCTCTTAAAGGCGAGATCACCACCTCTTGAAGTCAAGCAAGCTCAAGTCCATGAGTTTCCATGCTTCGTCATCATCAAGACTACTGAAGTTCTCTTGTTGATTGTTCTTTCTTTCTCTCTAGAAGTGTTGTGTCAAAGGCATTAGTGAAGGATGCCAAAAGGGTCAAGACAAAAGCATTAGTGAAAGATGTCGAACGTCCGTGTCAAAGGAATTAGTGAGGGATACCAAAAGGGTCAAGTCGAAGGCATTAGTGAAAGGTGCCAAAAGATCATGTCAAAGGCATTAGTGAAAGATGCCAAGGGTGTACAATCGATATGGTGCATTGATGTACAAATAGAGATAGGTTGTGTCCAAGGATATTGATATCCTTGATGATGTTGTAATAAGGAGTGGGTCTTCTTTGGGATAGAAACTCGGTAATGAAACTCGGTATCTAGCCTTGTACCGGATGAAGTGTAGGCGACGTTGTGATAGGTTTGGTTCTACCTCGTGGAAGAACCCGGTGTCTAGCCTTGTACCGGAAAAAGAATAGGCGACATTGTGAAGGCTTCTTCGCCATAAGGAGTTTTGTGTCGTGTTGTGATTATGAACTCTCGAGTAGATGACTCAGGGAGTGGAGTGGGGAAAGGAAGGTGTCCTTGGAGCCGAACCACTATAAACACTCATGTCGTGGTTTTGTGTTTCTTACTCTTTACCTTTGCATAACATATTTACATATCTATCTATCAACATCCAACATACACATTTAAATAGATTGACATAAGTCGATCTAAATATTTTAAAACGATGTTTTAATCGGTAAAACTATTCAACTCCCCCCCTCTAGTTTTTCACAATTGGTGCCAGAGCTTCGTTACCAAGTTTCTTAGAGTATATTGTACTTTAAAAACTTGATACGATCCGTGTATGATTGAAAACTACAAGGAAGGAAATTCCTTAAAAACAACACATTTTTCAAATCATCATATTATGTTGGATAATGATAGATCTTTCTAACATTTTCTTTGTTGAGAAATCTCCATACTAGGATTTGGGCATTCTAAGAAGATCATGAAGAATTTCTCTCTAATACTTCTTCTCTTAAAGAGAATATATAGCAAAGGTATGATCTTTAATGAATTGCTTACAAATAAATCCTTTTCATATATTTTTCTAGATGAATTAATAATGTCATTTTTGTTTAAGCATGATTAAGTTTAGTAGTACATTTCGCTCTCTTAAAAAATCACTAAAGTAGTTATCTATGTTGAACTCATCATCAAGAATGGTATTCTTCGTTGATCTCTATAGATAAAACTACAAACTAGTGATAATGATATATTGGCTATTCGAGAGCCTTGATCATCACTCATCACATAAGGATTATTGACATTTCATCTATGTCAATAAGTATCCATGTGAGACTTCTCATATTATGATAAAATGGGATTTTATCATAATCTTTAAAAAACTTCCCAAAGAATTATGATTTACTCATAAAAAAGGAACCTCGTCAAATAGGACTAGTAAAACACGTCAAAACCCCAAACCATAAGTTATAGAGCATAAACATCAACCCTAGCCTAGAATTAGAACTCCCAAACCAAAATTATCAAAGATCACTTAAGCTGTCAAATTGCTGATATGCCGGATCCCTATGCTTGAACTAGCTGGATCCCTCATACAAGGGATCTGTGCAACAAAAGATAGAATAAGAAAGAAATGATCATTGTGGAAGTTCCACTCTTCACTTTACTCACTCAAAACTCATGAACATAAAACCCATTTACTGTTCACAGGAGTTAATTGATCATCTTCTCCAAGGAAATAATCTCTTGTGTAAGTATAATCTTCACTACATTGTTATTTCCATTCCTTGATTCCTAGGATTACAATTTTCATCTTTAGAAATTGAGCTCAAATGGGTTTGTTACAATTTATTACCTGATGTAGGTTTTACTGACCAGGTTTTAATATTTATAATGTCTCGTTATACCTATGGTGTACCATAATGCACTAACGGGCAGTGTCTGGTCATGTGTAGTGTAGTATTCGGTAAAACCGAGGTCGTCCCAAGAGCTATGTGTGTTGGATTAATACTTAGTCTAGGTGTCACATATTTTAAGATGGTTTTGATATCGATTTAACTAATAAACTACTAAAGCAAATAAAAGCAAAGGTATGATCAAATAGAGGAGAGTGGTGCTAACCTAGTCATTCATCCTAGCTAGTAATGTCAATGTCTAATTACTTCCAATTACTTCAGGTGGGGTTAAAGTCGAGAGGGCAACATTTGGTCAGTTCGCCGTAATGATCGGTCCCAAACGGTCAGGTTTATTACACAAGTCAACCACTTGTGAATGGTCAACCGTAATAAAAGTCAAATAGTCTAAAACCAATGCAATTAAGTCCAGGAGAGTTTAGTGTTTCCCCAGGTCGTTAAGTCCCAACGAGCTGTGCGATTAAATAGCTAAACGTGTAGTGATCGGGTGATATTGAACAGGAAATGGGTTAATGATAATACTAGATGACAAAGGAAAAATCTTGGAAAGAAAATTAAAAAGCTAAATTATATTAAATAAACGCTATCACTATTTTTAAAATTGGATTTTCTTGATTTTTCTTTTATAAATTTGAATTAAAAACTAATTTTAAACTTTAAAACTAAATTAAAATACTAAAAATTATGAAAATTAATGGGAAAATTATGCAACTATTTTTCAAAAATCTAAAATAACTAAACAAACTTTTGAAAATTGAATTTGTATTTTTCTGATTTATATTCTAATTTCTATGATTTAAAAACTATTTAAAACTAATTAAATTGTTAAAAATTACTATTTAAACTAGGAAAATTATGGAAAAATATTTTTTTGGCTTTTAATATTTATCTTAATCTAAGAAAATTGAAAACTTATTTTTTTTTAAAGATTTTCTGATTTATTTGTATTAAAAGCTATTTAAAAAGTCCTAAAAACTGATTTAAAATAGGAAAAATAGTAAACAGAACTAGAAAAATCTGAAAAATTCAGGAAAAGTCTAAAATAATAATCTATATCTATGAAAAATATAAAAGCTAGGGCTTATGTGTAAGATTATGAAGCTGTAGTGCAAACTGTTTGAGAATAAGCACTTAAAATAAGCTAATAAGCACTAGAAAGCACAAAATGAACACAGAAGCTACTAGGACTAGAATTAAGCTATGACTAAGTGAAATGAGCTAAACTCAACTAAGCTATACCACTGAATATCAAGCTACAAGCTTATGAGTACAAAATCAAACAAGTTAAATTCAGTCCTGAGGTGCTTATTTCAAGCTTAAAAATAAGCTATCTACCCTAGTTGGAACCCAAGACCAGATATCACAATCTCAAGTGGACCTAGCAAGGAGCTTATAAACCAAATATTAGCCCAAGACAAGCCCTTATGAGCTTGTTGAGAGCTCTGCACAAACCTGTGCACACTTAGTTATCACTGAGTGTGTGCACAGGGCACTTTTGACCCATTTGCAAGCTATGTAGGAGCTTATAGATTATTACTAAAATTCCACTAAAATCATATTCTAACTCAAGACCAACTGAACTTGTTAAGTCCAAAATTTCACTTGAATTGAACCAAAATTGAAGCTTTGAAAAATCAACAAAGGTTGGTGAAAAACTGTTTTGACACTTTTGACTTTTTTAACAGTTTTGAGAGTTTGACTAATTTGAGATTTGAAACCAATTTAAGAACTGAAAATGATGAATTATGATGAAATGAAGCTAATGCAAGCTAACTATACTATATTTAATCCTATATGCAAGATTTTGATCACTGTTTCAAACAGAAATGAAGATGAGAACTGATTAAAGAGGATTTTGACTAAAGTGAGTTGAAATGCAATTTTAATGAATGAAACTAACTAGTTATACCTATATTAGACTAATGCAGTACTAATCTTTCAATAATAAAACCACTAACACAGATTAACTATGAGCTCCAAACACTCTTTATACTAACTGTTTTACTACTACTCTACTTAATCCTCCTATTCTAATACTTAATCTGAACCAATAGATTAACTAACAACTAAATGATGCCATTTCACCAATCAACACAATCAAATAATCAATAAGCTGAATAAGCAAATTTCAACAGATATGGACTTTTAGACTTACTTGTGTCCTTAGCCACTATGGCTTGCCAAAGAACAAAGAACCACTAACCTATTCTCAACCCAATCCTACAGCTAAGCTAACCATATCCAGCTCTGCATCAACCCAAATCCATTTCCATGACTGCTTAACCCAGAATTCAACACAGTTTGACTTTTGTTGACCGGATACCAAATTTGTTTGAACTTGAGTTATGAGCTTACCAGAAGCTATGAGTAGCTTAAATAAGCTTATTGGAATTAGAAATAAGCTAATTGAAGCTTGAATATAAGAGCATGAAAACTGATTTCATAACAGGAAACATAAAAACATGAAACTTTGATTAAACCTTGAATTAATACTTGAAAGTAAATTACAAAGACTAAATGGTTTTAGTTCAATACAAGAAAACTTAAGATTACAATTTTAGAAACTAATTAAGATAATTAAATTAAAAACGACATACAAGGAAATTCAAACTAAAAACTACTACCCTCTCCTCCTTCTCTTCCCTCTATTTATCAACAAAATGTCTTCCCACTTGCCTCTGAGTAATTCCCACTTCTTTTTAGAGCCATTGGATCACTGGAGTTGATATTGGCCGTGGATGAGCTTTTTGGCGCCAAATTCTTACCTGCTTAATTTTTTATTAGAGTGTTAGGTTGACTAAGCATTAAATGCTTCTTGGAGGTAGTGGAGGATGAGGGGACATGGAGAGGTGAAGATTAGCTGGAGGTGAGGGGTGGTGAGTGAAGAAGGTTGGAAAAAGGAGGGCGGGTGTTTGACTGGGTTTGACTGGGATTATTAATAATGGGGGGGGGGGTTCAAGTAGGGGGGTCAAGGGTTGTTTTGGCAGGGGTTCAAGGCTCAAGCAAGGGTCAAGGGTCAAGGGAAGGGTTCAAGGTTGGTTTGTTTATTAATAACATAAGGACCAAACTTGCAATTTCTGATTTTTTGAGGGACTAAAATTGCAGCTTTCCCAAACTTATCAAAAGGGCCAAACATGCCAAGTTTCATTAGTACAAGGACCATAAAAGATAATTTTCCATTTTTAAACTTCCAAGGACTATTTTTGCCAATTTTGAAACTTGAGGGACCAAACTTGTAAATTCTCCAAACTTTTTACCCAAGGATCATTTTTGATAAATTATGATTTGAAAGGACTTGGGTTGAATTTTATTTCAAAACAAATGCTCAGGGACTGATTTTGTCAAGATTTGAAAGTTGAGGGACTGAAACTGCCAATTATGCAAACTTAGCTCGTTTTTCATCTGATTTTAAACATTTTGCATCTGAAACATATAAAATACAATCCTTGGATATATTTTGTATTTTGCTGCATATTTGAGTGTTTTTTAAGTGTTATGCAGTTCAGATTTGACCAAAAATGATGAGTATTTACACACTCATCAATCCCCCACACAAAAACATTACTAGTCCCTAGCAATCTTTTGAGAAAACTTAATGGATTTGAATCTCTTTACCAAAAGCCATTACTTCTGGAGTAGCCAATTGTTTCAGTTCAAGTAAGAACCTTGGTACAATGATAACCAAATGATTTTGAGCAAATCACCAGCTTTCAACGGTTTTGATTTGTCTTTACCAGAAGCCGTTTGCTTCTGGACTAGCCAACTCTTAGATAAACTATCTTTGGTGAGTCGATTACCAATTATGGTTTTCCAACTGCCTTTACCACAAGCCATAAACTTGCCGGCTAGCCAACTCTTCACTAATTAAAGATATGGTGAGCTGAACACCATACAATTTTGGGCAAATTGCAAGCCGTCAACGGATTTGAGATATCTTTACCAAGAGCCGTTTGCTCCTGGATTAGCCAATCCTTTTGTTTATTAGACATGGCGGACTGATAACCATAAGCTGAGTAAGTGTAAAACACTTACTCCAAAAAAAATTTGGCCAAAAATGGGGGAATTGGGTGGTATAATTACATGATAAAATTAGTGAGAATTCCCCCCACACTAGAAATGAATATTGCCCTCAATATTCAAAGTACCGGCGGTTATGCCGAAACATAGAACGTAAAAGGGAAATACTACGGCCATTATTTGAATTTTTTTTTTTTTTTTTTTTTTGAAACTTTATATACAACAGCGGGGGGCAACTCCCCCACACTAGGGTGATAGAAAGTAGAAAGAAGTAAGAAATACGGGTGAAAACCCATATAGTGTGCTACTGTTTTTGATTCTCGAGTCGCTAGCTTGACTCGATCCCCGTATTCATTTGTTCATGGGGAAAGTTTGTAGATCCGGGACAACCACAGGTGGAATGTCCTCTCCAAAATAGTGCTTCAATCGATGACCATTCACTTTAAAATTTGGACCATCGGGCTGAGATAACTCAATGGTTCCATAAGGA